>SRMA01025182.1:112289-155538 GCA_007224835.1 Danionella cerebrum | reverse complement strand
GCCCAATGATACCCTCCTCTCCTTTTTCTTGTGCTGGGACTCCTTCCAATTCAGCGTCTTGAGTCAAATCTGCAAGTAGACGATCCAGAAATATGTCAATTTCACATCACATCGTACTGCGCAAACAACATAGTTCCACTTAACCCTTACCCAGAATGCTGCTGACGCTTTGTGCTTCGGTTTCCTCTTGAATGAGTCCCAGTGTGGGTTTCTCCAGAAGAGGTCCATCAATAGGTAGAGGGGATATACATGGAGTAATATCTATGTATTTACAGACATTAAACCAAATACAATTTAGCGCTGATCTCTTTAAATCAATTACAATCTGCTCCAGTTGTAAGTACCTGCCGGGGTGTTATTGGGAACACTTTCCAGCTCTTGAACAATGTTGATGTCCAAAAGTTCAAAAGACAGTAAGTCCTAAATAAACAGAAATGTTTAAGGAGTTATTAGGCAGGTAAGCTAGCTGTGATGTGGTGTGCATGGGGACTAGTTCGTACCTGAGCTGTGAGTAAGTCCACGGAAGGAATGTAAAATTCCTGATCGCAGTCCTGGTCAACAGATAACAGTAGCTGGTCTCTTGAGGCCTGACATTTCTCCATGCGTTCAAGTGTGCGAGATGCCTTGTCCTGAAACAATTTATAAATGACTTAGGGGTGAGGTTTCAAGAACAAATACGAATTTAAGCGAAGTTAAGAGTAAAGTTGTTCATTAAAAGGCTTCAGAGCGATACAATAATGAGAACTGCATGCAACGGTTAAGCATGGTGAATGGTCCTTGATCATTTGGGGCTGCATTTCAGATGGTGTTGGAGATTTGGTCAGGATTAATGGTGTTCTCTGTGCTGAGTATATTTATCCATCTTGCAATGCCATCAGGGAGGTGTGTGTTTGGCCACATCGGTACATACACCCAGTCATTAAGACTATGTTTTAAGCACATGATACAAAAGTAAAGGAAAGTGACTAACAGGAGGTATTTTGTTCAATAAATGGCTTCAGAGGGGTACAATAATGAGTATCTGCATGCAACAGTTAAGCATGGTGAAGGGAGCTTGATCATTTGGGGCTGCAGTTCTGGAAAAGGAGTTAGAGATTTGGTTAGGATTAATGATGTCTTCAGTGCTGAGAAATGCAGGCTGATAGTATTCCATCATGCAATGCCATCAGGGAGGTGAATGATTGGCCACAAATGTTATCGTCATAAGGCCCCAAACCTAAATCATCATTTCATTCAATTGTGTTAAAATGCCCAGAATCAGTGTGCTACAAGACTTTGCTTTGTGTTTTGGGGAATTTGGAAGAGTGTGGTACCATCCTCGCAAAAAAAAAAAAAAAGATTGGCCCCTTTTGGAAATAATCTGATTGGATCGACCAGGAACCATTTGTTGAAGATCAGAAGCACAAGAGATCACCAGCAGGCGAGCTGTGACCTCTGGAAATTTTGACTTTAAAATATACTTTTCAACAAAGGGGCGTGGTGAGAATACGGAAAAAAGATTCTCTATTGCTCGGGGCTTACTTGTGGGGTGACGCACGGAGACACCAGCAGTCCGTCTGCACAGATGGCTGTTGGAGCTTGAGGATCCACAACGATGCTACACCAAACACGAGGCCCGAACTGGTCTCCTCTGTGTGCCAAGCGCCAATGAGATGTATATGTGCCCTCTAGCCCTGGAGCGCAAAGTGCCACACTGACCACGCCCACCTGACCTGGCTGTAGAGTGGGAACAGCCACTTCTCGCCATCTTTCTCCAGAACCCACTGCTAGGTTCCCCCACATGAACTTCAACTGTGGTCAAAATGGCACAGTCAGGTATTTGTGCCAGTGAGTGATGAGTCAGAGACTTCATACCTTAGTCTCAGAGTCCCAGCAGAGCCGGCCACTGTTCTTCATTTTCCAGTATTTGATAAACTTTGTCCCAGGACGCAGACGTGACCCATCCGGTAGGTTTTCATCCAGCAACAGAGCCGTCATAGCTGGTACCGCCAGTGGGCATGGACGTTTAGGACGACTGTGATCATTTACAACAGTGAGATTAGAGCACTCCATTTTAAGCAATGAGAGGATTGTGGAACCATCCATTTTAAAGGGATGAAGAAGTAGTGGCTCTTACTCAGGGCTGTTTGCCTGTGTGGCACGTGGCTGCAGCAGGACTGGTGAAGAGTTGCCCTCTCCAGCAGTGCTCCACTGCAGCCCTCTCCTCTCCATCCTCAGCTGCTTCCTGATCTCCTTAACCTCTGCCTTGAGCTGACGCTTCTCAGCTTTAAGACGCTGCTTCTCAGCTTTGCGAAAGCTCCGGTCGCCCCGTCTGTAGAACCTACGGAGGCGCAGCAGAAGGTATTGAGAAGTGAGGAACAGACATGTCCCACACACAAGAGGACATCTGCCCACCGGCTATGGTCTGGTGCTGGAGACCCATGCTCAGGAATGGATAGAGGAGTTCTGGCTCTCACGAGGTTGTGGCTAGGATCATGTGAAAAGCTGCAAGGCTCACAGAGAGTACAGGAAGTGCACACACTGAGAAGGAAACCAAAGAAACAAACAGTCAAACGTTGCAGAGGAGACAAAATAAAGCCACGGATGTGTTTTAAAGAACCGCTGTTGTGCTTTTGAAAGAATCACTTTTTGGTTTTGGGAATGTCCAATAGCTGGTTCACCTACTTACAATATCAAAAACACCTTTGTTATCTTATAAAACACATTTATTCTTTACAGAATTGTTATCATCTTTTTGAGACTCTCCTTTTCATTCTGCAGTAGTCGGTATTTACAAACAAATATTCACCCTCGCAGAAAAATGTGGATTCGCTTTATTTTTGATGTTGGCTTGAAAAATGCCAGTAAAAAGTATTTTATTCTAAACATTAAATGGTTGTCAAGGTAGAATTTTTGGTTGCTGTGTAGGAGTCAGTGGTTCCCTATGCCAATTTGAGTAATATAAACCAAGCCCCATACCTCTATGATTTTCCTTAGCTGAAATAGTGATGTGGTTGCTAAGGTAAACTGTCAGGTTGCTATCGAGAGGTCAGTGACAAAATATAATGTTCCCTTTGTTGCTTCAAATTATATAAACCAACCCCCATGTCTTTATTATTTACCAAAGGTGAAAATGAGTTTAGAAAATTTGGTTGCTATGGTAAACAGTTTGGTTGCTAGGGGAGCTGTTTTTCATTCATTTTTAACGGCCATTATAAATCAATGGTGAATATTTAACCCTTCTCGGGCCTGGGGTTCAAATATTTTGCACAGCGGTTGGTTTTTTTTCTTGCACAGACTGATGATCTCCACAAGGTTCTCAGTTTGAACTACAGTTTAACAAAGTTTGACCCCATATAAATTCCCAGCACTCTTTCAGAGAATACCTTTAGTGATACCGATCTGTAAAGATACAGCAACCCGACTCAGACCAGTTTGGACGAATAACAATGTTCCTCAAACTTCAAAATGTACAAGAGGGTCTCTTTAAATCATTTGTTTCCATTTGAAACACTGACTTAAATCATGAATCAGAATCCTACCTGCACTGGTATCCTCCACCTGTGGTCTGTCCGCGGCAGCTGCTGCAGGCTGGAGCTGAACTCGGGCCTCCGGGCAGAGTAGATGAGATGACCTCTGGAACCTGGGCCTCAGCTCCCACTGGCTTATGGATGCAGCATTGGCCAGAAAACTCACGGCATATCTTTTCAACAGCCTCTCTGACCACCTGGTCCTTAAACTGAGTAAAAAGGCATTTGGCCATGAGAAAAAGATGTAGCTTTGTGTGACCGGGTAACAGTTTAAAGGTTATATGGAAATATCCTATTAGGCCTTGGTTCTATGGACTTTCTTTAGAAGAATGAGTGGTTCGTCTTTCTAAACTCTCCATCTGCATAAGGTCCATTTAGTTATAAGAACCTAGCAGTGAAAACAAAGTCCTACCTTCTCCATGTAGGAAGTAAACCAAGCAGGTGGAGTCTTGTCTTCTGCCTTCCCACCTTTTAGCTCATTTACGATTACCTGTTAAACAAAGCACGACAGAATCCATCCCGACACCCGTATTTAAGACTCTTTTCATGCAGGCAGCAAAAATATTGTTGAAGATCTGTTTTTGTTAAAGTAGACATTTAGGGAAGATCAGTGTATACATCTGTTATTGTGAAATGGGTTCTAAAATCTTACCAATCCTTCCTCTTGGACTGCGGCCTGTACTTTACGACTCACCACTTGTGCCAAGGTAGGGCAGTGCTGAGGAGGCCTGAATCCCTTCTTGGGTTCTCCAACAATACCAGGTTTCAACTGGGCCATTCCCACCCCTGACCCTGCTGGTGGTCCTGGTCCTGGCACAGTGGTTCGACTGCCTCTCGTCTCGTACACATTCATTTCTAGTCTGTTCCCTAGTCGTGCAGCAGTCTATGTACACAAAACAAACCGTAATGCATCTCTTATACATCAGTTGTATTGAAAGTAAAGGAGAGTTTCATTTTCTACCCCTTGCCCTCCGTTTGCATGTTTACATGAAGTGAAGGTGTGTCAATTCTAAAGGGGAAGGGCTGCGTAGCCATCCATTCAAAGGAAAGGCTAGAATCACACTCCGAAACAAAGGAGTTAAAGCCATTCCACCAAACGGGGGGTATTTCTGTCCCTATTTATATGTATAAATAAGCATTACAATTGCATCATAAATATATTTATTTTTCTTGCAAATTTAAGCTATGGCATTTTAAATATTGATAAAATCCGCATAAAACACTGAAAAAATAGCATTTATTGCTTGTCTTCAGTCTCTGATGCTACATTTAACCATAAAACATAATGAATAAGAGCTTTAAAAAAACTTTCTTTGGCATTGATTTGTAAATCTGTATATAATTTCATCCCTTTGGATCTTTAGAAGGCCACAAGGAGCAAAGGTAAGTCTCAATTTCTTATTTAAATATTTGATGCTGTTGGGAGGATACTATCCTGTTACTCAAATTACTTCAGAGATTTAATTAGTTTAATGTAAAGATGCACTTATTTGGTAAATAACTGAATTTGCAGAATTTGCTTTTGCACCATGTGGCTATTTACCGTGTATTTACTAATTCTTCGCTAAAAAGTCAGTCCTGTTACTTATATAAAGAATAGCAAGAGGCTTAGTAACAAAAAAACATGGCACCCATCTCTTAATTATGAATTTAATAAAACATTTAAGTGTGTATGCTATTTTTTAAAATCAAATAAAAAAAAAAAGATATTTTGGTGGAGTGGCTCTTAAATGATCCACAAATGCAAGAAATGCTTCGTAGGGGTGTCCCCATTCATAGGCGTACAGCCCTTCCCCTTAGCCCTCGAGTTAAGATTTAACTTAGAAAAATGGAACTCAGTCTTAACTTAAAAGTAATATATTTTTTTACTTACTATTTAACAATGCAAAGATATCTGCATTTAAAATAATGTTTGTAAAGGTGCTTTTTTTACCTTAAGGGCCTCTTCATATTCCACTGAAAAGAGAATTAAAAGCATAATTATGCATAAAAAGCCATACATTTTTTTTTATTTTTTTTATGAATTACTTACATTGGCTGTTGATTGATACCTGTAATAGCAACATAGCTGTTAAACAGAAAGTAGTTTCAATATTTTATTGTAAAAGCAAGGTAATTCATATCTCACCTCTTCATTTTCTTCATCAAAATAAGTGAGTTGTAAATTACACAGCCCAAAGGATTTCTTTACCTGATGGAAGAGATCTCAGATATCAAACAAGAACAGGCTTTTCTGCATTTGGAAAAGCCAGCTCAATCATTTCAGACATTGTCATGTTGTTTTTAACTTATTTGTTTTAATTACCATCTCAGACGTAGGCTGAATTTACACATTTATTCATACTATATATATGCATCACAAAAGAGATGTATACAGTACCTGGAAGTTTGCCACCTGATTGAGTGGCAAAAACCCTTGCGCTAGAGATTAATGTGAGTTTGATCCATGTAAACGCTGAAAATGTGGGAAAGGTTGTTGTGCAAATTACTGCTCAAAACAAATTTCAAAGACTTCAGGAACACCATTCTACAAACTGCCAAAGTCAAAAGAAAGAAAATTTAATTATATCTTTATGTCTTTTGACTGTGTTTTACTTTAATGTCCCTGTCAAATCACAATTGAATTAACGATACGAAATGGCAAAAATTTAATATGTGATTTAAATGAACTGTCATATGTTTTAAATGCACCATCGTCGTTTGTGATGGCTGGGAAATTCTACCAAGAAGTTTATCATTTATGCATTTTTGCACCACGAAATTACATTGTTGGTGTAAAAGGGGGTCACTAACACGTTAAAATTAACCATCTAACCATTTCAATGGCAGATTTAAAAACTTTTAGAATGCTTTTAGAAAATTTGGTTTGGCAATTTTTAAATACATATATCTAAAAAGCCATTAAACCCAAACATTTTCTGTAAGCAACTGTAATGAATAGTTTACTATTGCTAGCATTATCGTGACTCTTTTACCGTTTACACATTAATTAGTTTGGATTTTTTTGGCCAATCACTCCATGACTTCCGGACCAGACAACATTTGCAAACCGTCAATTGAAGATTGAATCCCTGATTCTGATTGGCCAGTTAAGACAATTTGGAGATGACGTTTTTTAAAATATATCTGAAACACCGCGATGGCGTGAAGTCCGCTAATTACCTCTCGCACCTGCTGCCTTTACACGCTTTTTGTGTTCAGGTAAGATATGTTATTTCTTATTTTTACCTCATAACCTCAAATCTTGTTTGAGATGTGTGTATTGTCGTAACGTGTTTATCAAGTTGGCGTCGATGTCGTTAAACAACGTTAATGCTAAACCCCTTAATTATCACGACACAAACAACACAGTTTCGCAATGATTTGGGGGAAAATGTTGATTTTAAAATCAAACTGTTGAAGCAACGTGTGCTTGTATCTTTAGCTGACCGGGGATAATACGTGACCGTCACGTATTCAATGCAACGATTTGTGAACACAGAGCCAACAGTAAACCGCTGGCAATAACTACTAACAAACCAGCTGTTTTCACACTGGTGTGACCTTGTTTTCATCATTTCATTAAAATATAAACATGGCTGCTCTTTAATTTGTAGGCTTTTGGCAAAATGGTCGCTTGAACCTCTCTCTATGCAACAGATTAAGCTTTTGGGATATTGTGACCGTCAACATGCGAGAGGTTGTTTATCACAGCGGATGTTTGAATTAACGATGATGCTATTATCGCTAGGACAAAGGCATCGAATAGACTCTGTGACGAAAGGTTTCTTTTTGTATGAAGGTGAGTTATCAGACTGACATCACCCTTTGCTTACCAAGGCCTCCATAGAGTCCCAACTCTTGGTCTCCGAGCCAGACAGCAAGAAACTCTTGGCATTTCCTCGGAAATTCCCCTTCAGGTTGATGTAGAAATCCATGGTACGAAAATTAATTAAACAGTTGCATAGGTAAAAACAGAGAAGCTTTGATTAACGTGAGTTTCTGTTATCAAAATGGTCCTTCTGTTTACATCAGCGGCATAAACACGCCCATGCTCGGATCAGCTGACACAAAAAATGCGTGACGTCATCAAAGGCAGACGTTGGTGGAGTTTTCCTTTTGCTGAACGAAATATTTTACAAATGAGTCATATTTCGTGTTAATAAACGTTAAAACAGCGAATTATACACACACAAAAAACATTTTGCATAATGTTACAATTAAGAAGGAACAACAAAAAAAACATTACATAAAATAAATTCTTTTTTATTTCTTTCCTTATATTATATTAAATTCTATCATTACACATCACCCAGCTCTTAAATATGGGAATTTTTTCTGTTAGTTACATGTTTTGGTCCTCGGTACATTATCCTCAGGCAAACTAAGGTACAAAGATTAGATTTTTTTTTCATAATCTAATCGGCAGTTCTCCAGATAGTAAACAGTAATTGTTTAGTCTGATTAGACCTGTAACATTTGAGAATAAATTGGCCTGTGTTTACATATTAAAGAGCCCCTATTATCCTATCATGTATGGAGCTTTTATACAGTGTGTACCATAGCTCTAGATGTGAACACAGTTTCTCTGTAAAGTGATGAATCAGAAAATATGTTTTAGGGGTTTTCTCGAATATTTTCCATACCAAGTGCGGAGTCTTTGTGGAATATAAATCCAACATTTTGTTGTGTTCCCTGCATTTTCCTGATGCCTACTACGCTCCGCTGCATGCTTATTATACAGACCAGTCTCTTCCTCCCACTCACAACCAGTAAAATCCAATTTCATCAAGCCTATGCACAGCCTCTGTATGTAGCCCACCTGCAATGACACTTCCCAAACACTAGCTGGCAATGTTGTTTCTTCTTTAAGCCCAATTTATACCTTTGAATCAAGCCTACATGCGTACCCTGCCTGTGATGGGTGCTAGTGAGCAGTTTTTTTGCTGTGTGAGCCTCCACTTTGTTGGCTTGTTTGCTGTGTTTTGAATTTCTGTCGTGTATATATTTTAAATAAGACCCATCTTTATACTCTGATTCATACTCTGCTGAAAGGATAGTCATACACTCTTTTTTTTTTTTTGAACAGTCGTTCAGTGATTTGGTGTTTGTTGTGCAGAGATGTTGGATATGTATGGCATCACAGAGGTGGGTCTAAATACCAATCACAGCTGGCCACATCACTTAAGGAAGAGGTTTTGTACGAATGGAAAACAAAACAAATCATTTAAGAGTAGTTATATAAACAAAGTTATTTTTGGTCTTCCACTCGAGTTAACCCATTTCTTAAGGATCCCAAAACCAACAATGAACTCTTCAAAATCATAAGAGGGGCCCTTCAGTACCAGATATTTACTATTTTTAGATTGAGTTTGAATGGATAATTTTATCCTAACAAAACGAAACAAAGCAACAAAATATCAACATTTAATTTTTCACCAGTGTGACAATGTAATCCTTAATGAGTCAAGAAATATGATGTCAGTACAGAAATTCCTGATTTTTCTCTGGCTGTTTTATAGTTGTTTTAAACTTGTCCGTGTGTGTTTTACTGTTTATGGAGCATTGTTTGTTGTTGCCACGCATCGATTCTTTAAGAGCAGGGCATTTTGCGTCACACTATTCATTGGCAGCAGTAAGGCAAGTTATGTTGTTTGTCTAGTTCTCTGGTTTTGGATGTCAAATGTGTTCTGGTTCATCGACGATTATCGATCTGTGTAATGATGAATAAGATACTTCAATAAGGGTTGATGAATATTCAATTTGAGTTGAACTTTAATTAAATATTTAGATTAGAATGAGTTCCATGCTGTTCTTTGACTTGGAGAGGGCACAATTTATTTATATTCGTTGGTTCCATTAGTTTCTTCACACATTTACAATGTACAAAAGGTGCTCTTGAAGCTTTTGGCTTCCTGTTATTTTCTGTTTTTATTTATTTAATTATTTATTTTTTCATTTAGACACAAAGCCTCGGAACACAAATTTCTTTTCAGTTGTTTCTTGTTTGTGCTTTCTTTACACAGAACATCTTCCGGTAAACACTATTTATAGGGTTGTGTGATTTATTTTGTGAAGAACATGCTGTAATTGGCATTCAGGGATGAAGGGGAACCCCAGAGGCAATACAGTATTTCATGTCTTATGAGCAGGGAAATTAAAAATAAAACTGACCGATGCCAAAAGCGAAGGACTTTTAGGTCAGTACAAAAGATTTTATTAATAAGAAGAGGCACAAACTTCAAACTGCTTGAAGTCTAGGGTGAAATGTTCAGTCAGTGAGGGTTTGGAGAGACATGGTGTGGGTCCACTGTCTTTCATAAAGTCCGAAGTAAACACGGTTATCTACCAGGAAATTCTCAAGCACAGTATTCTAATTTTGTAAAATGCTTAATTTGTTTTTAATCCATAATCTTCATTAAAAATTATTAAAATTGGAAGAAAACAAAATGAAATCACATTGTGTGTAGTGAACTAATATTATAAGTTTTTGGATCTAAAAGAACTTTGTTGATCTGTTTTTAGAATGGATATAAAGATAATTTTATTTCTTTAGGTCTGGGGTATTGTTTATAAGTTAGGAACAGGCCAAGTCTGTGTTGCTAAGAGAGAACATCTGGAAACTGTTGGAATATATACCATCAGAAGTGTTTGACTCAAGTAGACCTTTATCTAAAATGTGATCTCTCAAGTTAATACCATTTAGGGTGTCCACTGCATTAAAGATTGATTGATTTATTTATTTATTTATTTATTTTTTGCTGAATTATTTACTGTGTTAAATTACTGTGCTGTGTTTTCGAAAGTAACTGAATCACATTAAGACCCTAAACCTCGGGGAATAAGTCTCTACACAAAGGCATTTCCTGCTTTCTGTTTTCACCATTGCATCTCAATGAACTACATGCATGCATGAACCTTTGCTTTGACCAGCTGATATTTTGTTTGGCTCATTTTTATTCCGCAACGTAAAAGGAGGAGTCTCTGGCATTAAAGGATAACGTGGGTTAAATAAATTGACTCCCAGTAATGCACTTTCTCAGTTTTATTGCTTTGGATTTTTAAAAGCCCAATAAAAGCAAACTTTTGAATTAGGCAGAATGCAATATATCCAATAACGGTGTACTTTTTTTAATATTATTATTTTATTATTATTATTAGGAAGTGACACACAATTCAAGCTTTAAGTCCTGGGGGGTATTCCAGAAAGCAGGTTATGTGACATACCTGGGTATGTTTAAGGGTAAGTTCGTGGATAACCTCAACTTCCGGTTCCAAAAACGGAGGTAACTTTCTGGGTATGTATGTAACCATAGCAACTGACTCTCTGAAGATAACCTGCTCGGGAGCAGGTTATGTTTCAGTGTAACTTCGTTTCAGAAGGTTGGCGTGCCCTTTTGACGAGGATCCTGTGGACGTAGAAGCACAAATTATACGAGGTTTTTTTCGTCGGGAGAGGGTTATAAGACCGCGTATTGATGTGTTTGCGTACCCTAATGAATATTTGAAAGAGCGTTATCGTTTTTCAAAAGATTCGTTAGTTTATTTAACACGTCTTTTAAAACCGCATATCGCGAATGTGACAAACCGCGGTTCTGCGCTTAGCACAGAAAACATTCTGTGCATAGCACTTAGGTTTTTTGCGTCTGGACATTTTTTGTACAGTGTGGGCGATTCAGAGCATGTGGGAAAGGCAACTGTGTGTAGAGCCATTCGTACAGTATGTCTGGCACTTAAACAGTTCTTACCCACGTTTGTACAGTTCCCTGGCCATAAACCTCTGCTTGTTATTAAAGGACGAATTCCACAGAATGGCAGGTTTGTCCTTTGTAGTAAAATCTATGACGCATATTTAATATTTAGTCATATTATGTATATCTATACATGTATTAATTATGCGCACACACACTTCATACTTCCATAACTTTCTGTTTCAGGATTTCCAAATGCAATTGGGTGCATTGATGGCACTCACATTCCTATTAAAGCTCCATCAATAAATGAGGGAGACTATGTTAATAGGAAATCTGTTCATAGTATCAATGTGCAGGTAACAACTTAATTTTTTTCCCTTCTTAAAATCATTAAAGTCATTACTTTTTCCACTAACTAGGTAATATGTGAGGCAACTCAAATCATTACCAATGTTGAGGCAAAATGGCCAGGATCTGTGCATGATGCCAGAATTTTCCGCGAGTCATCATTATGCCAGACATTTCAGCAGGGTATGTTTTACTTTATACTAATTTTTTTTCCCTTTTTACTGTATTTGTGTTGTACACTTCAATCATTACAGGACAGTACAATGGTTACTTGCTGGGGGACAGAGGATACCCTTGTCTGCCCTATTTAATGACTCCCTACCCTGAACCTGAGCCTGGACCACAGACACGGTTTAACCTGGCTCACAGCCGAACACGGGCCAAGGTGGAGATGACTATAGGGATCCTCAAATCTCGGTTTCAGTGTCTGCATGGGCTCCGGGTTAGTCCAGAGAGGGCATGCGACATTATAGTGGCTTGTGTTGTGCTTCACAATATTGCCACTATAAGAGGAGAGAGCCACCCTCCTTGTCTTGAGGAAGATGGCCCAGAGGAACACCTACAGATTTTACAGGCCAACAGAGACGGAAGACTTTTGAGAGACAGGATCTGTCAAAATTACTTTTATTAATTTTTTTGCACTGGTCTGCCAGGCAGTTTATTTCTTTTTTTCTGAAAAACAATAAAAGTAAAATTCAATAAAATGTTTTTTTTTATATTGCTTTATACATACATACATACATACATACATACATACACACACACACACACACACACACACACTCACACACTCACTCACACAACACTTTTAACATGCAACAGATTAATATTCAGACAAGTTCTCACCTTAACGCGATGCTCCAGTAATTCAATTTCAAGTGCTGCTTTTTTAATGAGGAGCCTTTTCTCTTCCATTTGAAGCTGTATAAGGTCCATCTCCATGTCACTTTTTCTTATTTGTTTTTGAAGATGGACCTTATACAGCTCCTTTGCTGGCAACTAGGAAGGTGGAAAAAATTTAATAAATGAGATTGTTTGGTCAGACAATAAAATTAAAATATGGTCACAAATTGTTACCCTGCTTAGATCGTGTGCTGAGGTTGAAGGACCCTCATCTGTGGGCAAATCCCTAGGTATGTACTGTGAAAGGACAATGACAGTTTGTTACTCTAATGCAAAAAGGGGCAATACATTATAATGGTATGCATCATACCTCTGTGGATCTACCAGCATTGTCCACTTCTGTCACAGCAGATGTGGTCTCTTTCTTCATCTCATTATCTTCATCATCTTCATCCTACAGGAGAAATATTCAAGTATACATTATCTGGCAAAAAAAAACAAAAACCTAAAAGCAACTAAAGGTACCAGACAACAAGTCACTTACAACTGTGACAGACTGTGTTCTTTCTGGAGGGTCCAATAATACAATCTGTCCATCAGTATCTGTAAAAACACACAACCCATAAAATTCAAATTTATAATAATATCTAATTTATATTTCAATATTATTAAAGAAAATAATACATGAAAAGAGTAACATGTCAGTCTAAGATCACAGTAGCCTATACATCATATGCAGTTAAATAAAATAAGCCTATATAAATTTATCTTGTTCAAAAAGCCTTTAAGAGACAGAGATAGTAATTTATTAGGACAAAAAATGAAAACAAATCATAGAGGTAAACTTACATTTCACCATCACTTGTGGTGCATGGTGTGTGTGAGGAACTGCCCCCTGGAATGCCAGCAACCACTGGTCGCCCTTTATTAAGGGACAGAGCCAGCTCCTCAGATGGGGTGAGGGGGGGTGGTGGTGGGCCCCCGCCAGTTAGACGGGCTTTAGTCTTCTTTCTATTAGCTACATGACAGAATGAATATACTACATCCTGTTATAATAATAATTCAGTAATTGTGTAATCAAATATTACCTTTTTGCAGAATGTTTTTGTGTTTCATTTTGACTTGGCTTAAACTTCTTGTGGCTCCAGAAGGATTACACCTTATTAAATAAGAAATATACATTATTAAACTAAAGAAATAAATGGCAGGAAAAGTAAATGCTTTCGTAGTGATATAACATATTCAAAAGGCTGTATAAGTCATACTTCATTATTTTGTATTATAATAAAACGGGAGCCAATACCAAATTTGTAATTTAATACACTCACGCATTTACTCTGTCCGTTATTTTTTGCCAAGCCAACTCTCTTGCTTTAGCTGATGCAGCTGTATTGCTTCTTTTTAATATTATTGGCTTAAACTCCTCATAAGCGTGCATTAAAACCTCCAACTCCGCCTCTGTGAAATACGCCGCTCTCTTTTTTTCGCTTTTACTTTCCATGGTGACTCGTGAAATCGGCGATCTATTGAAAATGTCTTTATATATGCACCGTGCACGCGCATTAACTCTGGGTAACCAGTTGGAGGTTGATTAAACTTACTCTTCTCAGGTGTTTTGGAACCGACATAGTCATGGTATGCCTGTTTGGGGTAAATCAACCCAGAGGTTATGATTTATCATATGGTAAGTTAACCAAGCTTTCTGGAATACCCCCCTGGTGTACAATGTATTTTCTAAATTGCAAAGTCAACACGGTTCTCTACCAATGACTTGTAGTGCTGGAATTTGTTGGAGAAAGTGATCTTTACCTTTAAGTGATCTTTTTGCAAACTTTACAGAATTTTTGCTTCAAGATGGCCTCTACCTCATAACTAAGCTCATAAGAACAAAACCCATTCTAAAACCAACATACACACCAACATACAAAACCAACACATGACTTGCAATTGTGGAAGTCTGGTTTTAAAAAGTCGGGTGTATTTTAAATGAGGCTGAAGCTTCACGAACTTTTCGCAGTTTAAAGGTCGTCCATAAACAACTGGACAAAGTTGATGTAATTACAAACGCAAGTATGAAACAAGTCCTGGGTGAACTTGGGGGCAGCCCAATGGGGTGTGGCTTCATTTGGGCTTCTCCTAAAACATTGAAGGAGCTGATCCCAAGCCCACTGCTCCTCGAGCACTGGAGAGGGGTGCACGCTTCTATCATGGATTCTCTGCTCAAATACATAGTGGTCCTTCTGGGAATCATCTCGCTCATCATCAACATTGCGATGATTTGCTTGAATTCTAGCCGGCTTCCAAAATGCGCATCCAAGTCTCCAGAATCCCTTCAAGCTGTGCACTCGGAGAAGAGTCTGGTGTTTGCAGACCTGACCGCGGAGGAGTACAACTCTGTTCGAGACTACATGTGGGCGCAAAAAGACCTCAAGATCTCACATTCGGGCCTCGCAAAGCCTTCAGAGAACTACATCTTTTTGATTGACCTCCTGCTCCCGAGGAAGGCGGACGTGCTGCGCTTCCTTGACGCAAACGGGCGGCAGCCCGCGCGCGAAGCAAGCGTCGTGGTGTTCTTTGGAGAGCACGGGTACCTGAAGGAATACTTGGTGGGGCCGCTTCCCGGGCCGCTGCAGCATCGAGATGTTACTCAGGAGAAGTACAACACGTCAAACATACCCTTCACAGCCCGACCGGTGACCATTGGAGAGTACGCGCACCTCTTCATCCTGATAAACCAAGTCTTCCAAAAACTTGAAAAAATCCTCAAGGAAAGTTTTGGTTACATCCCGAGACAGAGAGAGCTCCTGCCGTTTGAGGGCATGCCACGGGGCATCAAAGCTGGTGACCGCAAGACATGGATCTCCTTTTTCCGCGATTACAGTGGCATGTACATCCACCCCGTTGGCTTTGAGATCCTGATCGACCACAAGAGCAAAGACCCTTCAGAATGGACCGTCGACAAGCTGCTGTACAACGGCCAGTACTCGGACAGCATCGACGCCTTTCTGGCATCTTACGAAGCGGGAGCTTTAAAAAAGATCGTCTTTAAAGACATCTCGAATCACGCATCACTCAAGCCGAAAAACAAACCCACCGGGATAGGACCACAGCAGTCCTATCTTCAGGGCAAACGATACAGCGTTCAAAACAACCAAGTGGTCTTTCTGGACTGGAGCTTCGCGTTTGGTTTGAGCTCCCTGACCGGGATGCGGGCGTTCGACATCCGCTTCAAAGGAGAAAGGATCGCCTATGAGCTCAGCGTGCAGGAGGCCATGTCAGTCTACGGCTCCATCACCCCTGGGATGATCCTCACAAAGTTTCTCGACTCCAGCATCGGAATCGGCCGCTTCGCTCACGAGCTCGTGCGCGGCATCGACTGCCCGTACGCGGCCACCTACGTGGACACGCACCGCTACATCGACACGAACATCGCGCAGCGCTTCAGAAACTCCATCTGTGTTTTCGAGCACGACATCGGGCGACCCCTGCGTCGACACTTCTCCGATTTCTTCCACAACGGCTACGGTGGCTTGGCGAACAGCGCCTTGGTGATCCGCAGCATCACCGCCATTGGGAACTACGACTACATCTGGGACTTCATCTTCTACCAGAGCGGCTCGGTGGAGGCAAGAGTCCACGCCACGGGGTACATCTCCTCCTCGTACACCGTTGAGGGGAATCTGAAATACGGTCACCAGGTTGCGCACAATGTTCTTGGAAACATTCACACGCATTTCATCAACTTTAAAGTCGACCTGGATATTGTAGGTGAGTTTCAACCAATGCTTTAAAAAATGGAAGCTTTAATGGTTTACTTTCGTCAACAGACAAAATGCACGAATGAAAGAGAAATCTAAATTCTATTATATTTGGTGTGAACACCCTTTGTTTAAAACCAGCAGCAATTCTTATAGCTACACAGTTTTTGAAGGAACATCTTGGAGAGCAAACCAAAGATCTCTTCACGTAATCAGACTTCACCTTAGTTTTTCTTTTAAATCCCACATAGCTTTTTGTCTCGTTTCTGTGCTTTATAAGAAACTGTTTCTCAACTTCACTGTGGTAGCAGTTTATCAGTCCCAGTTTAGAGGCTCCTACACTGCTGATTCAGTTCATGACTGAATTTCAAACATGTGACATTGATGATCATTAGGATATAGTTGGTAAAGAATTGATGCTGGTTTGAACCATTAACCTTTGCCCTCTAACCACTGGCTGGCACTCATATATGCATAAAACTGAAATGAACCTAAACCAAAGGGGACACCAAATATTGATTTAGATTTTTATTTTATTTTTTTTGTTTAATGTACGTTTCACACATCATTATTTGTATTTCTGAAAGCATTCTATGTTAGCAGCGTTTATTTGTATTATTAGTACAAATGTATATCACATTAAATAAGACTCATTGAAGTCATGAAACATTTATAATTGATCTAATATTTAATTTCTATTTTAAAGGAGTGAAGAATATCTTTCAGACTAAAGACATGGTGTATGAGGAGGTCCC
Organism: Danionella cerebrum; assembly: GCA_007224835.1. Lineage (NCBI taxonomy): Eukaryota > Metazoa > Chordata > Actinopteri > Cypriniformes > Danionidae > Danionella > Danionella cerebrum. The sequence goes on along the minus strand of SRMA01025182.1, from coordinate 138,652 downwards.
ACTGCCGTGGATGCCCTCAGAAAAAGCCATGGTACCACATCTGGTGGAGAACGTGATCAAGACGGAGAAAGATGCGGCATTGCTTCATGGTGCTAAAACACCTCGTTATCTTCATATAGCCAGTAATCAAACCAATCGCTGGGGCCACCAGCGCTCCTACAGGCTTCAGGTTATGAGCTTTGCTGGAGATCACCTTCCTGTGAGCGAGTCTACAGAGAGGTCCATGTCCTGGGCACGGTAAGGTCTGGAGAAAAAGGACAGTCCACTTTTTTTTTTTGACATGCTCATTCTCCCTGCAGGATATTAAGTATAGACTTCAAACATTTCCAGGTTTGAAAAATTAGCGTTAGCTTAGCATAGAACATTGGATCAGATTAGACCATTGGATCAAATTTTTAATTTGAACTCTTTAAGAGTAAAATTTTGTTTGCTAGTTAAAATGGAGAGTTGGTGTTTTTCTATCCATTACATCGGGTGGAGATTGAGCTCAGACTGTCCCTTTAACAGCATGGTTCAGGGCTTTTATTAACGTTGCACTTCTCCTCCAGGTATAAAGTTGCTGTAACCAAACATAAAGATGAAGAGCAGACTAGCAGCAGTCTTTACAGTCAGAATTACATGTGGTCTCCGTTTGTCGACTTCAGCAAGTACATCGAAGATGATGAGTCCATTGATAATGAGGTATCGGTGATTTGGGCGTTCTTTATCATTTTATTGAACACAACTTAAATGAGAATAATGACTATATCTGCATTTTCTAGGACTTGGTTGCCTGGGTTACTGCTGGTTTCCTGCACATTCCGCACGCTGAAGACATTCCAAACACAGTTACTGTGGGCAATGGTGGCGGCGTGCTCATTAGACCCCACAACTATTTCAATGAAGATCCGTCCATACACTCACCTGACGGGGTGTATTTTCAGCCTGGGGCTGAGGGTGACTGTGCTTACAATAGAATGGCATGTCTGGAAAAGGACCAATGCACTTCCACACTGGAGCCGTTCACCTACAACGGTTTTGAAGGTGTTATGAAGTTTGATTAACTGTAACTATAGTTAGTCTCATGTCTTTATTCCCTCGTATACTCCTCATGCACACACACTGTTACGTTTTTTTTTCCCAAAAGCTCTGACTTTTATTGCTTGTGTAAATATCAAGAGTTTTCCCTTAGCTCCTCTGAGCTTATTTGTGTTTTTCAATTGTTTTATTTACACTTTGAAGTTCCTTTTTCAGGTAATTTTTTTTTTTTACTTCGAGCAATGCACTGATTGTATATTTCACCAAATATACTAATTTTTCAATAAATGCGAAATGTAATTGTCATTTCGATTCTTTATTTAACCCTTAGAAGTATCTGCAAACACTCTGCATGAGTAAGATCTGTTGGAACACCGTAAAAAATTATGTAAATTTATGTGGAACTTTACAGCAAGAATTTTTATAATGCAAAAATATACTGTTTTACTGTTGGCAAAAGTTCTGTATAGGGCGTTATATTTTTTTTCCTCACAGATGCCAGTTGATTACTGTGTATGACAAGTATCTTGTTATGTAACACCTTTATATTGTTAAACAGTTATTTACTGTAAATTCAGGCTATAACAGGGCACTGTACTTTTTACAGTATCGTACTGGCAACCACTTTTTTTTTTTTTTAACCAGAAATGTTTTCCCAGTGATTGTGACAGATCCGAAAGCTGTAAACAAACATGAAGGATAAGCAGATAACCTGTGGATACCAGCTTGTTCTGCTGTCAGCTGCCTTATATTTCCACTTATAACCTACAAGCATTTCTTTTAATAAAAAGGCATTTTCCCTGTTCCTGTGTTTCAAGGCCCCCCTCCCCCATTTAAATATCCAGAGCTCTCCTGTCATGATCCCAGAGGTCAATGAATTCCAGGTGGTGTTTGAAATACCCGTGTTATCTTAGTTTATACATTCATGTTAATACTTCCCGTCTCAAATTTAAAGCTGAATGACCTGCCAATTAAAAGTAGTTTTAGCTGTATGTAATGATTTTGAAAAGCAACACGATTGGACATGTGTTTTAAAGTATAATGATGCCATGTTTTTACTAAATAAACAGGTTATTTTAATAATGGAAAAAGATTAAAGTAAAAAAAAATGTTAAATGTGTTTACCATGCATTCATTTCAATATATAATAAGCAAAAATACGCTAGTCTGGTTCGTTTTATTAACCCTTAGAAATCTCTGCACACACTGGCTGTTTTGAGTTAAGTAGGATTGTTGCAACCTTTTTTTTTTATTATTCATTTCAAATAAAGTTTAGGTCTCGAAGTTTAAAAACAAACTTTAGTAAGGTTATGCAAATTAAAATGTGAGGAAGCACGATCGTCTTTGTCATTTTACAGACTCCTAATCAGTGCCATCTAGTGGTGAAAAAGGGATAACCCTTGGAAGTACAATATTTGTGTGATGGCTTGTAGTTTTTTTTTTAAGCACAAAATATGGTAATTTACTAAGAGCAAATTATAAAGTAGTAAAAAAAATCACCAAAACTACAAATGGGAAGAACCAGGGGTTTCAAATATCTAAACGTAGACGACACATAAATGGTCATGGAGGCTGATGTCTATCAGTAATTAAAATCACTTTAACCTAATTTCAAAAGGGTATCTACATATTCATATCTATGCCGTTACCACGAAACCGATTTGGTATTGTATTTAGAACGAAATTAAGTCTGATAAGTAGTTTTAACTGATTTAATCTAAAGTGAAGCATGCTTCGAGAATCAATAACCTCCTCATTATTCTGATGTTGATTGAATCACACGGTACTCAAGCAGTTTGCAAATGTTGCACCAACTGATCAAACTGCCCCGATAAGGTAAAAAGGTTTACCACCACAGGCCAAATGTTCTCAAGCCAATTCCATGCGAACACCAGGCCTCTCGTGTCATTTGAAACAATTATAAACAAGACTAAATACCTTCAAACAAACTGCTGCTGAACAAACACTCTGAGATATTCCTCATTAAAGCATGTGCTCTGTTTGTCTGAGCTATGAACATTCTGCTGCTGACAAAGAACAGACAAATACTCAGAGGTCAGCGCATCTAGTCACTTCTGCTGTAGTCTTCAAATCATACTGAGAATAAAAGCCATTGTACTCTTGGGTTGTTGAAATCAAAGCTTTGGATTCATTTATTGATAATATCTCATTCACAAGAATATCCTCAATATTTATTTTTGCTGCATTCCAATTTGAGTACTTGTACTACGCTTTTAGTGTACATTTTTGAGAGTTTTACTTTCAGTTGCCTAGTTACAAGCTTGTCAATCATCTCATCAGATTCTCAAGTTAGCTTTGCAGTTAATTTTACACTTGATTATTTAAGTCCAGAATATAAAAGTCCTCATATTTTGTTTATTAAGCTGTAATTGTACTCGTTAATTGTCAAATTGTTTCTGAACAGTTAAAAACAATCTATATAGTTTAATAAAAATATCTGTAATAGAAAAGTCATGCTCTTCTTTTTTCTTTTACCTTAATTATTACAACACTAACACTTCAATTAAAATTTCTGAAGTTCTGAGCTGTAAAAAAAATCAAGTCAAAGTGTATTTGATGGTAAAGTTTCGGTAACAGATGTTTTTTCTGTAACATTTATGTTTAGCTTTATACAACTTAAACTAGAAAATAGATAAAAATTGATAAAATTTGAATTAAGATAGTTCTAAGCTGTAAAAAACCCATTGAATCAAAACCTGTGCTTCCGTTTTTTTTTTACAGTATTTTAAAAACTACAGTATACTTCCATAAAACGATTAATGCTGCTCAAAGCGTATTAGTCTATAAAGCTTTGGCCACAACAGTTGACCACAGTTTACTTTTTTAAAATTAAACATAATTATCAAAACACAACCTTGAAAATGGTTGAATTTAGATAGTTCTGAACTGTAATAAAAACTTGAATATTTAAATACTTGATTTTGATTGATCTAAACTGTTTTTATACCGTCCAAAAACGTAAATCGTAAAACCAAAAATTTAAATCCATAAAAGGTACAGTTTAGTAAAAATCTAAACCAGTGTTACTGTGTTCTTACAGTATTTTTACAGTACACATTTAAAGTTGAAGAACAGAAATCGTTCATGTTCCTGAGACCGAGTTGACTCATCTTGAGGGCTGTTGGGATTCTTTTTTGTATCAATGTTTGTTTTATCTTTACCACGTATTTAGCTTGAGTAACTGTTCCTGGAGTACTCCCTTAGCAGACTGGTACGGCTTTATATCATCCCCGCCAATGAACTCTGCAGCTCCATCAATCTGTTTTCAAGCAATAAACAATGTCAGCGGAGAGGTTCTAGCAAGACTCTTCCAGATTGAACTTGAGTTACGGTAGTGTTTTTGGCTCATTAAAACTTTCTAAATGCTTAAACTTGAACATCTCACTTTATTTATTTTACATAATTATGAATACGACGCTACATTAGAGTCTGTTTAAGATGCACAAAAACTAAATGTGTGTATCCAGGAGGGAAGATTAGTGGCTGTGTATCACGTGGTGCAAGAATTCCAAGAAAGAGTAATGTCTTCCGGCTTGTGCTTAGAATTCCATAGGTCCAAGAGTTGCACAAGCTCTCCAGCTGCATCTCTGGGTTTCTCAGAACTCCCTCTGGTAATACAGACCAAATCTGGATTTTCAGTTCAATCCAGTTGTGAATTAACAGTAAGTCAGCGTGCATTATTCAGAAGATCTGATTAAACCAATGGTTGCTTTGGTGTTTTCCAAGAAAAATGTACTTTACATTGTAGTTACATCCGGTCCTATACAACGTAATGCAATATATACCTAATTATATACAGTACTGTGTGAAAGTTAAATATATATATAAAACATAATACAAATAATGATGACGTTTTTTGTAATATATAAAATATTTGTAAAATCAATTTTTCGTGTTACTACCTTTTGGCATCAAACCAGCATTTATTCTTCTAGAGGCACTTGCACAATGTCATGGATTTTGTAAGTATATTATAGTTATATATTAACCAATTATTCCAAACAGGTGCTTTAATGGTCATCAATGTCACACATAGCTTGAAACCCAGTCATGAACTGAAACAGAAACAGCATTGTTGGAGGTTTAAACTGGGTGAGGAGCCAAGGTGAGGCTGAGAGACAGTTTCTTTAAGTTTGAGCAGAGCAGTAAGACACAAGGTAGTTCTACTGCATCAAGGGCCAGAAACTAGTGTTAAAAATACTGTAGAAATAATACCGTAAAAGACTGTATTTCACAAAATGTGTTTAGTTAAAATCAAATCAAATGTGGTTAAATGTGGTTGGTTCTTCGAGATGTTTGGAACAACTTGCCATCAAAGATCCTTCAAAAACGTAATTAATTAAAAGTTAACTACAAAATTAATTCAGAGTATTTTATTCTTTCATGAAAATAAATGGTTAACCATTTTTGAAAGCATTCTTTGTTTGCAGCTGCCTAAATCTTTTGCACAGTACTGTTGGTTTGCGTAGTGTTACTTTATGTTCTTCTGTCTTTCATCAGATAAGCTTATTTAAAATGAAACGTGAATGAGTTCACGAGAGCATGTGCTCGCACACATTATACTGTATTTATTTTCAAAGCTGCGTGCCACAGGAACTGATCATTGTTTTTAGTGAACCGCTCGTTCAGGGAGGAGGACTTCTGAGATTGAACATGACCAGAGGGCGTGAGATTATAATGCCCTTTGAAGAACCGAGCACTTCCTGTAAGTTTTCCTGTGTATGTGAGCCCCTTTTGGACCATGTGAACCAAACTGGTTACAACTGAAACATTACCATTAGAAAACCAAACTGTAACACCTGTCCAAATAGAAGTTTAGCACAATTACAAGCAACGAAATGTCCATTAGTACAAGAATTGTATACGTTGAGCATTTCAAGGCTGATCAGCTTGCGTGTACACATCTGTAAACATTATGGAGCTCTTGTAGTTCTTGTTTACTGTCTGCACTCGACATGTTCAATCTCTGGTGTCCCCACATGGTTGAGCTGTTATCGCTGCAGCTCTAAAAACTTCTAGAAGCTAGGTGAAAATTTGCTATCTCATCGTGACACGAACAGAACCTAAGAGTTTTCAGCATGCGAAGCACCATTTCAAATAAAGATAAACAGTGTCATGCAAAAATTCTGCCTGAAAATATGTCTTTTAATTCTTTGTTTGCTGGCCAAGTAACTAATAAACCTTGATAATAAAACCAAACACTTTCAGACAAAACCAGTGGGAAAACGTCTTTGACCTAAAGATGGAAAACACTTAAGTTTCATGAGTGAATATAGTGATTTTGTCACGAAATGGCAAGCAGAAATCTTGTTTTTAGCTCCTGGATTCCAGGCATTTAGTCAAGTTGCAGCGATCCATTTGCTTCTTCTTTCTTTTGATTTTGGAAGAAGGCTGTTTCTGAGATCTTTGAAAATCTGCTCGCACTACAGCTTTTGAAGCTCAAACTCTCATTCACTGCTAGTGCATGAATAGACTTCTTGTCACTCACTCCGCAACTTTTGGGTAACCTGATGCCAAGTGCATACCCTCTATTGTTTTTGTTAAAATGATAGCCTTTTACTTTTAGCACATTCCAAATCTCGTGAAACTTTGCACACGGTTTGGAATCAGCGCTTATCAGGGTGAAAGATGACATTGGGCCATGTTTGAAATGATGTTGTCATGGTAATAGTTAAAGTTCATTACTCTTCTATGGTGTTTTAGGCTAAAAAGGGACTGTTTTGAAGTAGAGTTGTCAAAATACATGAAGTAAAGAAAATGAAATAAATAAAAACGATAATTTAAAGGAAGCACCATGACTAACTGAAATTGTCTTGTGTCTTTACAAAACTTTTAAAAAAATAAGTTCCACCTGAGATCTGACCCAGATTCTGATCACAGAATTCTCAGATGTCTCAGAAATAAGGAGTATTTGCAAGGTTTGGGACTTCGGGCCAAGGTGGGGGGGATGTCAGAGTGCTTAAACCCCATGATTGCTGCTTGCAGCTATATAATTCCCAAAAACCTAATTTATCCTTATATGTAAATCAAATGTTTTTATTAAGTTGAAAGCCCATGTTAAATGATATGTAAAAAAAAATGTGTAAATAGCCAGTATAGCATCCTAAAATAAAGATTATCATATAGTTATGCAGATGCAAATAATATCCTGACAAAAAAATAATCTGAAGAATATTGTGCAATACAATTACTATAAATATCTCCTAATCTGGGAATAATTAAAAACATATGCTCATAATTGGTAAGTGTCTGTACTATCATGGACAAAATGATGGGTGTAGCCAACAAAAATAAGTGGATTTGGATATAAATGGTTATAAAATGCATAAATGTAAGGATGGGTTAAAGTTAGTGTTGATTATGGGAACCTGACTGTACAAGAAATCCCAAAAATTCCCAGTAAGCTGTGAGGCTGGGCCTTGTGAGTCTCTCCGGATGTTTCTCGTTTAAGCTATATAGTCCATTTAGCACACTAAATGAAAAACAGATTTCACTCTGCTTTCGTAGGAAGTCAGGGACTGGGCGCTGCAGGGGTGTGCATTACCATGGTCACCTCACAGATTCACAATCTGAAGGGTTTGGCCGTATAAAAGAAGGCAAAAGGTTATTGATACCGTTCCCTCTAAAACTTCTCGAGCTCCCTGAATGCATAGAAATGTTCTTCTGTGAAAAGAAATCCTTCAGAACAATCAGTGAGATAAAGAGGAAGGAAGGAGAGACTGGGGGCTTTGTCTAGGGAATAGCCTGCTCCTATCACAGCATCCTTCCCGGGCTTCTGTTAGCAGCTCTGTTTTTAACCTCGCTTCAGATCGCACATTTATTCACAATATTATTATAATACCGTAGGTGATTCCAGTTTTTTCTGGATTGTGCAGGATGTATTTATTATGTCTATTGCAGTGAATATCTAAAGTTGTTAATATAGTTGTTGACTGTTGACCGGCCACTTTATTGGGTATGCCTTGCTAGTACCAAGCTGGACACCCTTTTGGTATAGATGCAACAATGAACTGGAAACATTCCTCAGTTTGGTACATACTGACATGATGCAAATCTCTCATTCCACCACATCCCAAACGTCCTCTACTGGATTGAGATCTGGTGACGATTTCATTTAAGTACAGTGAACTCAATGTTATGTTCAAGAAACCAGTCTGAGATGACATGGCACGTTATCATGCTGGAAGTAGCAATTAGACGATGGGTACACTGTGGTCATAAAATGATGGATATGGTCAGGGAAAGTCTCTTTTTCAGTCCATTTTTTTTGTAAACCCTAGACATGGTTGTGCGTGCAAATCCCAGTAAAAATCAGCAGTTTCTGAAATACTCAGATTGTCCGTCTGGCTCCATCAACCACTTAAATCACCCTTCTTCCCCATTCTGATGCGCAGTTTTCACTGCAGCAGATCATCTTGACCATGCCTAAATGCATTGAGTTGCTGCCATGTGATTGGGTGATTAGAAATTTGCATTAACAAGCTGTTGGACGGGTGTACCTAATAAAGTGGCTGGTGAGTGTATGTCATAAGCTAAATATTTTTTTTTCCTTGTTAACCATTTGTAAACTAACCCTAACTTACAGCTTTTCATAGCTGTTCAAATTCGAATTAACATAATCTTTCCAGTGGTAAAAGCTTTTAAAAGAGTCCTTATACTCCTCAGCAAGTTTGAAGTGCTGAAGTTTATCCTTTTGTTGGTTGTGCTTGGACTTGTTCTGTTGAAGCTCTGAAGTGCTGTCCTCGCGGTCGGGTCCATCTTGACACTACACCCTTAAGGCCTCCTCCACAACCCTCTTTAGCTGAGCCTCCAAATGCTTTGTCATTGTGAAGTGCAAAAAATATAATACTGCGTATAACAAGTAATACAGTGTGCCAGCCCTCTCTTGGACAACCCACCAGTACCCATGATATTGTTCTGCACACATTGATTTGGTAAGAGCTCCACTTTGCCTCTGACCACAATAAACTACCTTTAATCCAACAGTACCTGTTTTACGTATTTAAATAAGGAGTCTTTTAGGAGTCTGCTTATATTTTATTTAATAATGTTGTACATGTTTAATGTGTTTTCTGCAAAAACTGAAGTAGGCTCACAAGAGTGATTTTAAAGCTTAAACTCGACAATGAAAACACGAATTTTTCCCTCAGTGACCTCGTGACTCACTAACGCCATCAAGCGGTTGAAACCGTCACGCAACTGCAAAAACAAACAAAAAAAAAGTGAAATACATCTCTGTGATATTTTTTTTTTAACTCCTACATTGTTTCCTACTAAATATAGTTCGCCAATAATTTTATCTCACTCTCTTCTGTTTACATCAGCAGTGTCTTCCTTGTATTTATATTTTCCGTGAGACCTTTACGTTATAATTATCTACCGGAAGTAGATATTGTAAACAAACGCGCGCAGTCTTGACCTGTGAGTGTCAGTGATGGAGCGCTGTTTCCTTGTACCCAGTGTGTGTTCCCCCATTTTCACTGGGGTGCCTTGCTTAAGTGGCCTTCGACAGGTTTTATCTGCCTAACTACAGGGAGAAGTCAAGGAGAACTGAAGCTTGTGTTTCGGTAGCAAGGCGAGAGAGCCCAGGGGAAGCGCTATGCCGCGACGGAAGGTACTGTTTTGTACTGTCCTCTGCGGGCCAGAAACGAAGTGCTCTTGCTGCTCATTATCATACATCTTTTAAGAAAACATGTCAGTGGATCATGTACAATTCTCGTAAAGATTCACAAAAACCCGAGACATTACTCGTGTTAGCATAACGTTAGCTAAAATCTCCCCAAAATGGGTTTCTGGGAAAGCTAGATATGGATCATAAACACTGAATTTCAAACAAGCCCAGGCTTCCAAAGATAAACAGGGGGACGTTACAACACAACGGTTAGAATGAAAAGTATCAACGAAGACTTTAATTCATTTATATTTTATACATCTCTAATTATGTGATCAATCCAGAATGTGTTTTTGTCTTACACTTTTACAATTATTTACCTTAAAGGGGCAATGAACTGGATTTTTTTTAACTTCGCACTGTTCATGAATGTCCCAAAAGCTTGATTTAACTAGCTGAATATTAAAGTCTTTAGTTACTGAGAATGTGAAAATGTATATGCATGAGTAATTACAAAAAAAAGTAAATATTGAAATCTTATGCCAGTAAATTTGTAAGTAGCTGCCTTTTTGTATGTTTTTTTTTAAATTACTAGCCTTTATGCCTTAATTTAAAATGGGCACACTTATCAGTGAGTTAAATGTTTATTATAACGTGGGCTTGTGTAAGAGTATGTTTGGATAAGGAAGAGAAACAGCGTTGTGTGTGTCTGAAAACCGAAACCATTCAACCAGCACAATCAGGTCAGATAATTCCACAAAAACACTGTCTTTATGCTTGACATCCAACACTATTCACTTTTTTAATGTGTCCACTGTTTTAAGAATGTCAGAAAGTGGAAGGAAACAAGGAAGTAGAGGTAAATATCCAAGCCATTGATCCAAACCTGGAACTATTGCTGAGATATTTAATAATTTATGTTGAAAATTGGGCTAAAAATAAATGTTGAATCTCACAGGCTGCTAAATCAAAGGCTACATCACTGTATAGAAATTTATGTTAAATATATTACTTTATTGGTTGGATAATAACTGACAACAACGCATGTCTACAGTGTCGATGTAGGAACTTACACAACAATAAGATGTCCTTTTTCTTGAATTTCTTCATACTATCTCTGGGTTTCTTGCCACAGGAGCCTCCCTTTCATCCTTAAATCTGTGGCTGCATGAAATAAATGAATTGGTTAATGCAGCTCTTCTTTTAAAAAATCGCATAAATACTCTGGCATCATGGTGTAGAGAACAGTTGAATGCAGTTGTGCAGGACGACAGGTTTGAGACCGGGACCTGCTGCCTTTCCAATCTTTCTGCTATATCGCTTCCTGTCTGTTCACCATCCTATCAAATAAAATTAATAAAGGATTGGCGGAAAATAAAACAACCAACACAGCATTGATACTCTCGTTGGAACGGTTTTACTTGCAGGATTTATTTTGTATTTGACTGTTATCTTTCTTATTGATGGGGCTCTGTTTTTCAAAAAAAAAATTCTCCCATTATCCAATTGCCCTTCATTCAATCAACTCCTGTAAAAATTGTTATTCTGAACCCTGACTTACTCCTTGTTGTCCTAGTTGTTGTTTTTTTTTTTTTTTGAAAAGTCTCAATTGTATGTGGAACAGTTGTCTTTGTAGCTGAGTTTAAAAGAATTGCAGCTGATGTGAAGGTAGTTGTGTATTTCCCTTTGACTGATGCCGTTAGCTAGAGTGAGGCCAATGCTTACGAGTGTTGTAGATCAAAATTATTTTGAGTCCTAAAACTTTCTCTTTAGCTTTATTGTTGAGCTCTTATGTCAAAAGATCGAATAGTTTTTGTTTCTTTGTTAATTACCCCTGTAAACAGCTTCTGCTCACACAGCTAGAGAAGCTTAATTTGTCTGGTCAGGTATTTCATGAAGGTTGAAGCTAAACTGTGCATAAATCTTGTCCAATAGTGACTTATCTTGACTTTATCATTAAGTTTTTTTTTTTGTTTTGTTTTTTTTGACTGCTCTACATGTGGTGGTAAACTTTTTTTTTGTAATTTTTTCCCACTTGCTGAATCAACTTGTAGGCTTTTGGGCCTTTCTCTGGTAGTTTATCTGCTTCCAGTTGCATTTTAATGTTTTTTTTTTTATGTTTTTTACTTTGATAACCTTAGCCAAGAAGGGAAAGAAGGACTAGAGCTTTCATTGGACAAAAATGTGGACAATCAACCAATTTATATGCCATTCTTTTTTTAAGAAACCCTACGGTTGTGGCTGATTAGAAATGGGCATTAGCCCATTCAATTATGATAGTCCTGGCCCAAAAAACATAATCCCATAATCCACCAAGTGGCACTTTTACATTCTACTAACATCATCAAAGAGCCAGCTTTCATTGGTCGTTCTCCAGGAGTAAAACTGATTCGATGCTGTTTTTTTTGTTCAGTAAAATGTGTGATGTCTCGTTGGTGCCCCTGATTTTTGATCAAGGCACGTTCTCTCACATAACTTTGGACCAAAAACTTGGATCGGTGTGTAAAGGCCTTAAAACTTGAAGTTGTAAAGTTTATTATTAGCAAGGTGCCGAAAAAAATCCGTAGTAATCCTTGTTGATACAACAACACTCATCTGTGCTTTTGTTGACCCTTAGAGAGCTGCCGGCAGTAGCTCTGAAAACACTGAGGATTCGGACTTCTCAGCTGAGCACACAGACAGCTCGGAAAATGAGACCCAGGCGTTTCAGAGCACCCGTCTTACTCGCTCCTCACTGAGGCTCAGCCGCAACTCACAAGGTAAGATTGAATATTCTGTGAGGAAATATACCAGTTGAAATGAGTATCTAAGTTAATAAAATACAAATGAATGTTGGTCGAAGGGTTTGATGGATAGGAAGAAGGCTGAGTGGAGAAGAGACAAACCTCCAAGCTTTGTTTTTAGATGCCAGTCCTTTGAGGAGTCCGCCAACACTGATTCCAGAGGAGGTTGCCAGCTATTCCACCCGCAGAGTGACTCGTAGTCAACAGCAGGGGGTGGCAGTCTCGCACAAGAAATACCCTCTGAGGCAGGGTCGCTCTTTTGGCTCAGACACGGAGCAACATAGGGAGGTCTCAGAGAGGGGTAGGAGGAGAAAACGAAAACCTACTGCATGGTTCTTCCCTCATTTGAGTCTCTCCATGCTTTGCTCTGCTCTCGCCTGCATCTCTTCATTTACTTCTCACTGCCCTCAGTTTAGGATGCATGCTGCACATGACCAATAATGTTCAAGATCCTTGTGAAAGTATTTGGAACCATTTTCCTAAACAATGGAATGAAAATTAAGATCTCGGTTATAGAAATATAAATCTAATTAGAAATATAGAATTTCTATACATTTTCTTAATTTAGTATTGTATTTCAACGTTGTTTTTCCATACACATCAACATATGAAGAGTTTTGGTTCCAAAATGCTATAAATCCATGAATGTTTAATTATTAAATTCAAACAAAGAACAAACGCAGGAGGAACTGCTCACAGTTAGGAAGCATCCAAAAGTGATAAATATTATAACGTAAACTATATTTTATGGCCCTGTTCATAGTAAAAGCAAACTAAATGCACGAGGATTCAAAAGCTAATAGATGAACTGTGTTGTTCTCCAGATGTTTTTTGTAGCGTTAACAGCCATAATTAGAATTAATTTATTTGGTTAAGTGACTCAATTCCCCCAAGTACGCAAGCATTGGACTTATTTGAAAGATGTTTCCATGAAAACGCTATTAAACATGACCTATTTCCCCCCTAAATACTTTACATTTATTCCATCAAAATAAAGTAATTAATTTACAAAATAAAAGTAATGTACTGTATACAAAAATACAATAAATGATAGCTGAAAGCAGCGTCTCGGAGGCCTGTTTGATGCACTATGCACTACAGCTAATGCCTGTTCAGGATATGTGTTCGATTGTCAAAATTACGGAAAATAAAATGATAAAAACTTCATCATGCGTCATGACCCCCAGTTGGCACTATTAAGTTTACTGCAGGTTGCGATATCGCTTTGTTCAGTTTCGTAACACGTGTACCAAATTTGATCCCAATCGGATATTCTATTGCTGAGTTTTAACTATATCTGTTTATGGTGAATTTGTGAAACATCGAAATTCAGTAACCACCAGGCACGAACCATTCTACAAAGTCAAAAAGTGTCTAAATTATCATTACAGAGGTCTTTAGAGTCAAAGTGATGCCTTAAGATAAGACTGAATTGGTAAACTGAAGAGAGTTAACAGAGAATAACAATAAATATTCTCTGATAATATTTTACCAGAGAATAACAGATAAAATCTCTAGTAGGAGTTACGGTAGTTAAAGTATGACACAGGCAAAAGTGACACATTTTTTTGCTCAATAGCATACTTCCTGTCAATTTTAGAAATGGGAGCCAGATTACTTATATTTACGTCTTGGTATCCTACACGGGTGTGTTGAATTTCGTTCGCGGATAACTGCTAGCGCACCATAAGCTGATGTGTTAGGTGGTCCTATAGAGCCATTTTACGCACACTTTGATTTCACCAGTTCTGATATGTGGTTGAAATTTTGTGACTTTTCGAGAGTATTTAACCAACAATAAAACTCTGAGCAATTACAATAAGATTCTATGCACCTTCAATGCTTTAGCCCTAATAATGAGTAATGTTATGAGGTTTCAAAGAGATGTATTTATTTATATTTTGGCTGTAATTTCACAAAAAAACTATTTTCTAGATTCTGTTCAATACAGTTTTAAAAACATTTCTGTGTAATGCTACATTTTCTGAATGAACCAAAGATGTTTCACCTAGTGCTGCGCAGAAAGCTGCTTTACAGACAGTTGAGAAACACTTTTCTCTTTGGTAATCTCCAGTACCTTGAACATGTTCCCATTGGGACTCTCTTTGGATGGCTTTCACTTCCCACAGATGAAATGAGCCCAGACTCACGTTTTATATCGTTTTAAAACATTGGCATAAGTCGTGTTTTGGAACCAAACTCTTCATATATCACAAGTGAGATGTGATTTTGAATTTTATTCATAGCACCTTTTTCTCTTGTGATGCTTATCCAGATTCAAAACAAAGAGTGGTTCATGAGGATTCTCCCCCCAGGACCCCCACAGGCAACGTTCCGTCATCAGAATCTGACATTGATGTGTCCAGTCCAAATGTGTCTCATGATGAAAGTCTGGCCAAGGAACTGTCCCTGAAAGAGTCGAGCCTTGCTCACCGGCCCAAGCGACGTCGCTTCCATGAGAGCTACAACTTCAATATGAAGTGCCCCACACCTGGATGTAACTCTCTCGGTAGGTTTCCACATGCTCTTCATGAACTCCGTGTAATTTACGCCAATGTTAACATTCAGCCTTGATTCCCTTTCAGGACATTTAACAGGGAAACATGAACGCCACTTCTCAATATCGGGATGTCCATTGTACCACAATCTTTCAGTAGATGAGTGCAAGGTATATCATTTTTTTTGTTGTGAGCCAACCTTAATGGACGGAGAACCTTATTGGGTAAAAAGTTAAATAGTAAGGATTAGTTAAAGGTCTGCTCCACTCAAAGTTAATTTCTTACCATCAATATCAGAGCTTTTGTACTATCTACTTCTAAACTAGACAGCCTTTGAATAAATTAATTAAAAAAAACATGCTTCTGATCTTTGTCAAGATCAATCCTTGCAAAAGCGAACATATTGTCTCCTTCCAGACCGTTCAGTCTACAGCCACCAAACTTTGGCAAGACATCCAAACTGGTCTGACTCAGGTTACTATATCTTTTCAGACTGGTACCACTAGAGAAGTCTATGAAATCATTTTTTCCATTTAGTTAACATTGGGTCAAACTTTTTAACATTGTAACTGAATCTGAACACCTCATGGAAACTTGACAACACTTGTGGAGTTTATTAGACTGTGCAAGACATACCAAGAACTGTGCAACTTTGTTATATTGCTATATATAACTATATTAAACTATAAAAAGAATAAAACATCACAGAGAAATGTTAATCATAGTAACAACTTACATTTTTATGAGATCATTCCCTGGCAACAAAATTTTCTCAAGTTTACCTCCGCTTAGGCAAATGACCGAGACATGGGGGCTGGTTTATATTACTTATAGTGACAGGGAACATTATATTATATAATTATATAGACTCCTCCATAGCAACGAGACTGTCATAGCAACCAATTTGGCAAATCTTTATCTCAGCTTGGTTTATGTTTCTCATAGTAACACTGGAACCATTTTTGAAAATATTTAAAACAGCACTTTTACAAACTAACCTCAAGTTTGGGTGCAGAGTCTGCGGAGAGGGTGAAGAACATCATTTATTAAAGAGAAAAACTTGACAATAACACAAACACTTGCACATAAAAATGGGATATTACATGTGTTAATATGTTACACACTGCATGAAAGGTACTTTTAAAAAGAAACCCTGCTCTATAAATGATGTAAACTTCTCCTGGAGCAAAAAAAAAAAAAACAAGTGCATAAATAAGACATTCATTATAAATGAAGATAGAAACGTTACTGGCTTGGAATGTATTGTAGTTAAAGTACCTCGGCTCGAAACAAGGGTAAAGCACTTCTTTTAATTTCTCAGGTGAAGGTGAGCTCTCGTGAGAAGCACTTGGAGGAGCGCACTCTGTCCCAGCGGCAGGATGAGAACCAAAATTCATCTCGGCCACAGGTAAAGCTTCCTTCCTCCCACTCGGATCTAAATTACTTAAGCTACCTGTAAGTGTCTGTGCAAGAACATACCAAGCACTGCAAAAGTATTTGAACCCCAGGCTTTAGAAGGGATTAAATATTTATAATTAACGTATAATGGTCATTGAAAAGAAATATCTTCAAGATTAGAAAAATGGGACAATCACAACACCTTTGACTTCACTGCTAGCTCCCTAGTAACCAAACTATTTACACTAGCAACCCAGTGTTGGAAAATGACAGACAAGGGTCTTTTAAATTATATTGACAAAAGAAACAATATATTATGTCACTGAACCTTACATAGCAACCAGACTGTTTACCATAGCAACCAGTTTGGTATATCACAATCTCTGCAAAATCATATGTGGGTCACTTATAATGACATGAGGAACTTTGTGAGACACCTCCATAACAACCAAAAAGTGTACCTTGGCAACCTATCCATTTTGATGATAAATAAGCCAATATCAAAGTTCATGTGCAAACTTTAGCACATTTATCTAGTTACAAATATAGTGTTTCTTTGCATTTGTTTTTAGAAATACTTTGCCCTTCTAATGGAATGCGAACCAATGAGTACTTATGTGTCACAAAAAGACTTCCAAATCTCATCAAATTAGTTAAAACTGACAAAAAAATTTGTAACAAAACTGAGTAGTAGGAATAGTAATTTTTGACATGTGAATTGCAAAAACATCAATGAATGCTAAAACAATTAGCATGTGTCAGAAGTGGAATTTAGAAGGTTACATTACAAGTTTGACCCAATCAGCTTCAGCAAGCTCTCACATTCTTGAAGTTACCTCTCCTCCAGGGCCACACAGAGCGACAGCTGCGCTACAAGGAAAAGGTGACTGAGATGAGGAGGAAAAGAAACGCTGTTCCACAAAAAGAGCAGAAAGACAAGCGCACGGTGAGTTCTGAATTCTCCAAACAGTTTCCTGCTGAAGCCTGTCTCTCTGATCTATCTGTCTGTCTTTCTCTCAGGAGCAGCGACAAAGCCATGTGAGCAGTCTGGAGCCTCTGCTGGAGAACATCACTAGTGACTATGACCTGGAGCTCTTTAGAAAAGCCCAGGCACGTGCTTCGGATGATCTTGTAAGAGAGAAGAGCCATCACATTTTCTCCCTCTTGCTTTCTCCTCTCCCTCTGTCTTTTTCATGAACCTGTAACGTTCTCAAAGGAACGAACAGAACCCTGAAAAGTCTGCAGCCTGGGTAGAGTGGTGGGTCTATGCAGCGTAGCCTCCCTGCTGTCTTTCCCTCATTTACCCCATGTCCATACGTACCCGGGTTTTTTTTTGTTTGTTTTTTTTCACTTTTAGATTTTCAGCAACGCTTTAATGACTACCAAACCAACTGGTGGCACAATTTTTAAATTATCAATGGAACATCACCAGCGCCTCTGTTCGGTGATCAGACGGGAAACATGCGTGTAATCCTGTAAGCCACAATAACGGAATAAACAGCAACATAGTCCAGGGTACATGTGTACATGGCCAAATAATGGCAATGTCAAAATACACCCCCTTTAAAAAGTACAAATTTAATCAGTAGCTCAATGAACAAAAGAACATATTCAAAAATTTGGCTGAGTTTTATTGAAAATTAATTCCGTACCATAATATAAAGGTTAATAATCAAACGCAAATTGTTGCTTAAGAATTCCTCACAGGCGTTCGATCAGGAGATATACTTGGAAATTCAATCAAATGTAACTGATAGCTTTAGATGAGTGTTTTTGATCGGTATTCACCATTTTTGGATCACTTTTGCTACAGTATTTCGTTGATCTTGTAGCACTCACCCTGCGTAAAGAAATGATTTCCTTTCTCAGATTACGTGATATTTTATTTCCATGGGGAGCCATTGCTGACAGCATGAAATGGGAAGGGCATTTTTTTTTATTAATCATTTATTATGAACATATGTTTTGAATTTTTAATTTGAAAGTGCTTTGTGTTTTGAGTTATAGTCTTCAATACCAAAGAGTCGACTCTGAAACGAGTTCTAAAACGAATGTTTAGCTCATACGATCCTGCTCCAATCGCTGCGTCATTCAGCACCTGAGCGATCTTCCTGCTTGGATGCAGATTCTCTAAGACTCATTTCTCACTCTTTCTTTGATTTCTACAGGAAAAGCTCCGACTTCAGGAACAGGTGACTGAGGGTGGTAATATGATCAAGACCATTGTGTTCGGGCGCTTCGAGCTGGATACATGGTACCACTCGCCCTACCCTGAAGAGTATGCTCGTCTGGGCCGACTCTACATGTGCGAGTTCTGCCTCAAATACATGAAGAGTCAGACTATCCTCAGGCGTCACATGGTCAGTTGAAGCACTTCTACACCCGAGAATAAACCGCTTGTTTTTGTTCTCTTTATAAAAAAATAAAAATCCTGAGTCTTTTCAGCCACTCAGTAGAAATAAGCTTAAGTTGACCATTCTGGTTTATATTACAGGCTAAATGTGTCTGGAAACATCCACCTGGAGATGAGATTTACAGAAAAGGCGCTATATCAGTTTTCGAAGTTGACGGGAAGAAGAACAAGGTAAACGTACAACGTTTGAATCCTTGTGTTACATTTAGTCGGTTCTCTCTTTTAGCGTCTTCTTCAATCACATCTTTGTTGCTCACAGATTTATTGCCAGAACCTGTGTCTGCTCGCCAAACTCTTTCTGGACCATAAGACGCTGTACTACGATGTGGAGCCGTTCCTCTTCTACGTGATGACGGATGCTGACCACACTGGCTGCCATCTTGTAGGATATTTCTCCAAGGTACTTCATTATGGAACGCTGTGTGCCAAACAATTCATGGTCACCTGACAATGTGTAACTCTGCTCTTTAGGAAAAGAATTCATTCCTGAACTACAATGTCTCCTGCATCCTGACTATGCCACAGTACATGAGACAGGGCTATGGCAAGATGCTGATTGATTTCAGTGAGTGCGGTAGATGTAGATCTGTGGGTTTCTTTTCACAGTGAATCATAAGATGAAGGTGGAACATCTGCTTTGTCCTTAGGTTACCTGCTCTCTCGAGTGGAAGAGAAGGTGGGATCCCCCGAGCGTCCGCTCTCTGACCTGGGTCTTATCAGCTATAGGAGCTACTGGAAAGAAGTGCTGCTGCACTACCTGCATGACTTCCAGGGCAAAGAGATCTCCATCAAAGGTATGGCTCATTTAGAAGCTGGAACCTGAGAGATGTGTGCTTTGCCAATACTAAGTCATTGGTTTCAAAATATAGATGATGGATAAAAACATGAAATGTGTGAAAAGGTAAAAGCAGGAAACAGAGATTTTATCATTTCCAAAAAGGTTTTTATTCAGTTAATAGCTGAACTCTCTTCAATGAGCTTTTCATAAGATTAACTGATACAGTGATATCCCGAGGTAAGAATGCTTCGAGTTACGAAAGGTTCTCGTGGGAAATTTTTTGCTTCGAGACATGAACAAACACAAGCAGTTCTGCTGTATTTTCCGCTTTTTTGTATTCGTCTCGCCATCTGCCTCTGCTTGTGTTTGTGTTAGTAATTCTTGAAATATCTTGAAAAGTTAACTTTGATCCGCGGTGCTGTAATGTTTTCTGCATCCATTCCACCTCCTCCAACACATCAATTCACTCAAAGTAAGGTTTCACATTTGTGTACGTATTACGTGTTTTGTTTGTGTTTTATTATCATTCATTAACAATGTGTAGATTTAAGGATTGAAGAAACGTTACTTGATTTTTCTCTGGTTTTCCATTTTTTTCATCTACTTATACTGAGAGCCGTTGCACAGATTAGACGTTTTACATGTAAAACTTGCTTCGGGATACAAAATGTTCGAGATACGAACGTCACCCTGGAACGGATTAATTTCGTATCTCGGGATACCACTGTACTTTGTTACACTTTTCGTTTGTTTCCCCGCCAATCTGTAGCATCTGCTGCTAAATGCACAAATATAAAATGTAATGCGCTCTACATCTGCCTAAAGTTTTTCATAGTTTGGGTTTTTCTAAACAAAGAATGCTTTCAAAACGTTTTTCCTTTAGTTAATGAATTAAAGCACAGCATTCAAACAAGGATTTCCACAGAGTCTAAAATATAAAAATATGAATTTAAAACGTCCTAATTTAATAAAAAAATTTCATCTGTTCACAATTTTTCAATCTGCAAGTACAGTGGTACCCCGATATACGAGACTAGTCCGTTCCAGGGTGACGTTCGTATCTCAAAGCAAGTTTTACATGTAAAACGCCTAATCCATGCAACTCTCAGAAACAAAAGTATAAGTAGATTAAAAAAAACGTTTCTTCAATCTACACATTGTTAATGTAATAAATGACAATAAAAGAAGGTAAAACACAAACAAAACACGTAATACGTACACAAATGTGAAACCTTACTTTGAGTGAATTGATGTGTTGGAGGAGGTGGAACAGATGCAGAAAACATTACAGCACCGCGGAGCAAAGTTAACTTTCTCAAGATCATTTCAAGAATTACTAACACAATCACGGTTTCAAGCACAAGCGAAGACAGATGAGGAGACACTTCTGAGAATGTGTTACTGGGTTTCTCTTACTTGTGCTACAGAGCTGCACTTTCCACGTTATAAACATTTTTTTTTAACACCATGACTAACATTTGTTATAGTACATTATTTGTAATCTATACATAATGTTTTGCTTGATTTAAAGTATTTTAAGGCGTATCAGCCCCTTAAAGCACACTTTTTTCAAAGGGAGAAAGGAGCGCAAGTACGCAGAAGCACAGCGTGACGCAAGACAAACAAGTGGAAAATAGAGCAGAAATGTTTGTTATTATTTGTTTCTAAAAGACCTTTCTATCTCAAAGCATTCATATCTCGGGGTACCACTGTATTGTTTACACTTTTAGTTTGTTAGATAAACAATAGTATGATGTGAAATGAGATTACGGCCTGAAATCTCTAGAAGCTCCACCTCTTCTGCATATTCATTTGTCCACCGAGGAAAGGGTTGTGAATCATCAGATCAGTGGCAGAGACTCACCTGCTAATGCCTACCACCTACCAGGGGACAAATCAGTTAAGCCATGGGAAAAGTGTCAAAATATATTCTGCACACAATTACTTTGGTGTTGCCTGTTCTTTGTGCTTTATCAGCTCTGTGTGACGTTGTCTGACTCTTTAATCCACTCTGCCGATAAGAATTGCCGATATTCTGTATATTTCTGAAAGCAGTCACTGTTTCGAGCATATGTCTAATACCCAGTACTGCGTGTTCCTCATTCAGGTTGTACTTTGGTTATTAATAATGCACTTGTCTTTTTCTTGCTTTTCCGGTCAAATGGAACAGAAATCAGTCAAGAGACAGCCATCAACCCTGTAGACATCGTCAGCACTTTACAGTCGCTCCAGATGCTGAAGTACTGGAAAGGGAAACACCTGATCTTAAAGAGACAGGTAAGTGCAGGCGTTTTGAATAATTTCAGGTTTTATTGCATCTAAACGACTTAATGTCATTTAGGATCTTATTGATGATTGGAAAACCAAAGAAGCAAAACGTGGAAGCAACAAGACTATTGATCCCACAGCCCTAAAGTGGAGCCCACCCAAAGGAAGCTAAAGGCTTGCTCTGCATCGTCTGCTGTAGATTAGAAGCTCTACAAAAGAGTAGGAGTACGGTACTGTAAATGTAAAATTAAGCGTATTATCTGTCTTTGTTACTTGGTTAGCTAGACTGCACAAACTAACATCGTTCACAAGTCCAGGCATTGATATATATATTAGGGGTGTAACGGTACGCTAAAATCGTATTCGGTTCGGTACAGTGTCTTGGAGTGTTCGGTTCAAAAAAATAAAAACTTACATAATCTTTATTTTGAAAAGCTGCCAATACACAATAGAATTATTGCATAAAATAAATAAAAGTGACACATTTGGGTGATATTTTAAATAAATTGCACTCTTTATAAAGAAAAACACATTTTATTAAATAAAAAATGAAATACTGCAACTAGTTAGGACCTGAAAACTTTAAACACTAGCAACAGCTTCAGCTTGTATATCAACAAAACTAACTATTCAAGTTTTAGGCTAAAAAGATGAACCTATCCACATTTTCTGAAGAGAGCACAGATCTGGTTGCAGTGACAATATCTCCAGCAGTAGAAAATGTTAGACGTGTTGCCTGCCCGATCTCCGTGGAACAATGTCGGCATACAACTTTAAATTTATCCACTCGTCTATCCCTGTTATGTATTTTAACAGAGAAGCCAAAGGCGATTTTCCGCACGGACGCTATTGAGTGTCGCACAGTACAGCTGCACGTCCCTCAATAGCGTCCGTGCGGAAACTCGCCTAGGAACATGGTTCCGCTGCGCTTAATATCGCGCTAATAATACATTTATATCATTTAATACAAATACCGAATACCGAAACGGTACGCAAGTGTCCCGAACCGAACAGGCCGTACTGCAACGGTTCAATACATACCGTGAACCGTTACACCCCTAATACATATATAGTATGATCTGCACCGGCCATATATTGTGACTATACATAGCATCACCATTAACTGCAAGGTTTCTGATTGGACGGATTGCTTGCCGAAAGTTTCCTTTGTAGCGTTCACCGTGTCCAAGATAAATACAGTCTTTTCAAACCAGTGATGAGTCTGGATAGAAACCCATCGGTACGACTGTTCTTCAGCAGAGTACAATGATGGATCAAATGAATCATATTTACAGCAACAAAAGTGAGTACACCCCGAAGTGAAAATGTACAAATTATGCACAACTAGTCATTTTCCTTCCCCTGTGTCATGTGACTTAGTGTTCATGCTTCTAAACACCGGTTCAAATGGAGATTTGTACAAATCTATGGATGGCTTCATCTGGGTAATATTGACGAAAAGGCCATTTGTGATAAAAACAGATGCTCACTGCAGCAAACAGCAAGAAGAAGAACACAACAACAGAGATCAAAGAATGCAGCGGTAAAAAAATAGTTGGTGGCTGATCACTGGGAGCTGTTTGACAAAAAAGCGGAGAAAAAAAAAACAGGATTTGTGGTGAGCCATTGTTTTCCCTATTTCCTGTAGTCACCATGAGAATGTGGGTTGCTGTGGTTAAATATTGAGGCGCGTCATTTCACAAAACTTTGCAACGAAAATTCAAGTTGATGTGTAGAGGCCTTTACACTGTCTCAGGTCTCCCCAGATGAATTAAATTCAGTATAAAAGCTCATACCCTCCTTCAACCAGGCCACTGAAAGTGCAACATAACACTTCATGACAAACAACTACCAGAAGAAAAAAAAACTGTCACTCTACATAAAGGAAATAAGAAGATAACCGACACACTGTGCTTCAGAACAGTGGACAACACCATCCACCACTTTAAAAGAACAGGTTCTTCTCAGAACAGGCCTCACCATGATCGGCGAAAGTCAAGTGCAGGTGCTCAGTCACATCCAAAGATTGCCTCGAAAAAACAGATGGATTGTCGTAGAGATTCAAGGGATGGGAGGTCAGTGCATCAACCTGCTCTACAAGGTCCTAGAAAGATCTGCGACAGACATGCAAACTAAGAAGCAGGATTCCTGGAACCATGTCCTGTGGTCTGAGGAGACCAATATAAACTTTTTGGTTCAGATGGTGTCAAGCGTGAGGAGTACAAAGACAAATGTGTCTTGTCTACCATCAACCATAATGGTGGGAATGTCATGATCTGGTATGAGAACGACCCCAAACACACGTACAAGATGCAAGGGAAATCACATCTCTGGTGTATCCTGAAAAGGAAGGTGGTGGAGCACAGGGTGGCAAATGTCCACCACCCCAGAGATGTGATGGAGGAGTGGAGGATGATTCTAGTGGTGAACTCTATGCCTAAGAGAATTAAAGGCCTGCTGGAAAATGATCATAATATCGACATTCCACATTTTCACTTCAGGGTGTAATCACTGTTGTGTACATGTGAATATACTATCTTTGTATAACTTGGCCTTCAGACAATGACTGGACTGAGTGGATGTTTTATAGCTACAAAAAAAAAGTCAAAATGGTTTTGAGCGCAGGACTTGTCAATTATGTACATTAAATGTATATAATTATGTGGGTTTTAATGTGATTATTTACAGAGAAGCACAGAACAGCAGCTGCTTAAGGAATGACTGTGTGATTTAATTAAGAACATTTCGTATTTATTTTTATTATTATTATTAATGAGCTGTCCACAGTGTACCTCTCGCACAAGGTGCGCTGGAAATAGGTACTGGCATTCTTACTTAAATCACATAAGGCCATTCCTTAAACAGCTGATGCTCTGTGCTCCTCTAAATCCAGTGATCCCAAAAAGGGAACAAGTGTATAGGGAAATGAATGAATAATGAGCTGTGATTGATTAGATACCTTTCCAGAGTGTCCTCCTGCCTTTCACTTGGAGATCACACCAGCTGAACCCTGTGACCCTGAAAAGGAAGAAGAGGGTAAAGAAATTAATTAATAAAATTAATAATGAACTTTCCAAATTCACCCCAAATGTGTAAGTGATGGAAACTGCAATTTATCGACTGACCACATGAGGCAGATGTGAGCTAGTTCCCAATTACTCCTATGTTCAAGCAATTAAATTTACATGAGAAAAAAAACTTTAATATATAGCTTGATACTTAACTTCAACATTAATTTAAGTTAAATTGTGCTTAATCTTATCAGCTACACCCATTACAGATGGAACATCGAGTGTTTGACTGACTGATGCATTATATTACTGGTGGTGTTCTGAATCTTTTGTTTCTTCTAGGTTTTGTTAAAGACACATTTTCACACTAGCTGTTTTCCTTGGCCTAAATAAAATGGTTAATGTCTGATGATCAGGTTAAATAACTTGGAATTGGAAAGCTGCAATGCAGTCAGACAGAAAGAAAGAGCTTCACTTTGTTAATTGCATGCCGTGGCTTTGTGTTAGACCAAATGTGTCAGAATGTTTTCATTGAGCTGAGCCTCTGTCATGTGATCTGCCAGTCGCATGCTCTTTACAAAAAAATTGGCTTGTGCACTATGCAAAAACTGTGTGAATCAATAAAAATGTTAATAAATGACAAATGCCTGAAACCCCTAACATGTTCCTGTAGATAATGAAGTATTTTTGTAGTCTATGATTTTCTTGTTTGTACAAACCGAAAAAGTCAGATGCAGCATTACAACACATAAATCAACTTCAAATTAAATCTTTCGTCAACACTTCAGTTGCAGCTGGTTATTATCGTCAATATATTTGAACTGCATTTTCATTACTTTATGGCTACATTGGCCTTCTCAAAAATGTACACTATTTGTTATCGATATCTGTGATGGACTGGTCAGGGTGTGACCCTGGCCAAAAGTGTGCACCAGCAGAGAACCCTGTGACTATGAAAAGGAAGACTTGGGTAAAGAGCAAGATTTTCTTAAAGAGTCAAATTTCTTTACCTCTGCGATTCTATTTATTGCTGTAACCTGTAGTTCTAGGAGTAATATCATTGTTTTCCCAAATCAATTTGATAATTATATCTTCAGGTCCACTATTCAATACTTCTCCAGTAATACGATAAAAAATAAAATCTTTCATTTAACCATTCATGTTTAATTGTTGTTTTTTTTCTATATTATGGACTATTATATTATTTCTATATTTTTGTAATGTTGTATTCTCCAATTTAAAAAAAAGGAGGATTTTGGGGATATTTTATAGCTGTTTAAAAGCGTCTAAATCAATTTTCAATCAAAACCTCTATATTATCAATCACTGTTGGAATTTAGTTAGTAATTTCCGCAAATGCTCTAATGGTTTACTTTATTATTTGACGAATTATCACAGAAATTTTGAACTGGAGAATGTGCTGTTGAATATTTGAGAAGGCGCTCGCTGCAGAGCCAAATGGGAGGAGCTAGTGGGCGGGGCTTAATACATCATAGGTCCAGACGCAGGTACATGGTTGCCAGGGTAGCGGTTTTCCCGCACAATTGGGCTATTTTAGAAAAGGA
>SRMA01025182.1:0-112279 GCA_007224835.1 Danionella cerebrum | reverse complement strand
GGATGCACAGATAGTAAGCTTTCACATTGCCTACTTATCAAATATTTACAAAAGTATTCACAGTGGGACATGGAATTGTACACATTGTATGACAATAAAGCATTATTAAAAAAGTATTTACGTAATTTCACAGAAACGATCCTGACTATGCTTAAAATCATCAATCATAATCATTACCAATATTAGACAAAAATATTATCTATGCCAGCATCTTGCGCATCAACACAAGCATTTACTTCCATTACGGTTGAACTCGCACTAACATTAACAGCCACTTGGTAGCGCGTCAAGCCCCGCCCACTAGATCCAGCGAGGGGGAGCTAGAGCTTTAGCTCCTCCCATTTGGCTCTGCAGCGAGCACCACTTGGAATATTTGGCAACATGCGCAGAAAGAAGTTCGTACGTCATCAACATGCGTTTCAAGCGGACCAGATTTTTCCCCCAATATTTTCGTTTGATCGTTTAGAAATTTAAACGGTAACATATTTGAAAGAGCAGTCGCGGTGTTTTTTGCTGAGGAAATAACGCCATTTGTTCGCGCTGATCACTAAAAGGTAACGTTGGGCGTGTTGCATCAAATTTGAGTTGAATTAAAAACTTGTAAGAAATGAAGACTCCGATTTCTGTTACATCTTGAATTATTCCTACCCTCAACGACAGTAATTCACCTTTTACCATGAATTAATTATCGTAAAGTTAAGAAAAAATCTTTTGAACACATTAACGGTATTAGCAACTACATTTGGACAGTTTAACAATCAACGTTACTGTTTGTATTCAAAAATACATATATATTTATTTAAAGAACATCAATGTTCGGCGTGCATCATCACGTGAAGAGTAATAGTCAATGAAGGTTTTAAAAAACTGTAACTTACCGTAAATCGCTTGTGTTTGACCGTGGCCCCAAAGCAGTGGTCGAATCTCACGCCGTGTCCCATCCGGGTCCTGCAATCCTCCGGAGGAAGCAGTCGATTTGGGAGGGTCCTCGGAAGGCTTCATCAGCAATTGGCAACAGTCGCTCCAGCCTTGTTCTGACCACAAAGTTTTATAAACCGCTCCTCGCTCCCTAAAACAAAATGACATGCACCAAATAGTTAGCATAAATCACATGCAGGTGGCTGCGTGTATTAGCGTTATTAACGCCATGTTTCTAAAATAAAACGATGAGATCTTAAAAAGCCACTATTAGCATTATTTAAAGATCCCTTCAACCACTGCATTTATTAAAAACTTAATACTTACATTTAAATGCAAATTCTGTTGAAAAATAAAATCGCACTGAACATCTTGGGCCACAAAGGACGGCCGCAATTCATTCTCCAAATTCAGGGGAAAAGACCCTTTGAGTTTTGGCAAAATTAGAAATTCTTTGCCCCTTGAAATGCTTTTGTTAATACATTCCTTTAACCGCCCCCACTAACTGTGAGCTTATGTTCAATGTGTAAACACTCATAATGCACTGCAATAGAGCTATCTATCTATAAAGTTTAAAACTTAACTGTTTTTAAAAATTAGAAACCTTTTCCCTAATTTTACAATGAGGTAAAAAAAAAGCATCTTTGTAACAATGAAAAAATGACGTAAATGCCCTCCCCGTGGTGTATCAATTCACAGTAATTGATGTTAAGTGGCTCAGTTGCCGATAAACGACTTCTGGTGAAAGTGTCAGGTTCGTGGTCGGTGATCATGTGTCGTTCTTATCACACAGATGGACGTGTTGGTCTCTAGTGTGACAGAAATACTCACGGCTGCTGTGCAGGAAGTGCTGCAGATCATGGGTCAGGCGGTGCTGGAACATCAGCAGGAACATGCCAGAACACGGCTGGAGAATCTCAAGCTCCAGCAGATGCTCCGAGAACTCCAGGAGAGATGTTCGGGTAAGATCACAAGCTTTATTTAAAGATGAGCGCTACATTATTCACTCGCCTGTATTTAATCATTCTTGGTGTAAATGTTTTCAGACGAAATCCTGAGCAGCTCTAATCCAAAACACGAGCCTCGTCCAGTGGGGGTCGATTCTCGGGATGAAATCATTTATGAAGTACATTTAGCAATGAGTGAGGGGGCACTAAGTTCAGAGCGTCAGAGAGACCATTCTCTTCATGAAAACCACCACACGGACAAGACCACTGGAAACCAACAGCTTTCCCTGCAAGGAAACTGGGAAAACTCAATGAAGAACCAAAAGCCCCTCTCTGAGGTGAAGAGTAGATCTCCAGGGATGATCCCCAACCCTTCACCAGGCACCAGAGAGACTCCGGTGAGCAGCAGCTCAGAGACGACAGTGTCCTCAAACAGAATCAAGCTGGAATCTAAAGAACACGCCCTAGAACCTTCTCCTACCCATGACAGAGACCCTGTGACAACACAACCTCGAGAGATTCCTGTTCAGGAAGCTTCTTCTTTAGTGGGACAGACTCAGCAGCCAGTGTCCTCCATCAACAAAGCTGTCTCTCCTGTAGAAGCTCCGGTCCAGTGTAGCTGTACTTCTGAAGGTGTCTTCAGTTTGCAGAATGAGAATGCAGTGCATCCAGGGGTTGGTGTCAAACACCGGAGGAGGTATACAAAGCACAGAAAGACTCTTTTCCTCTGCAAAGTGTGTGGGCAATGTTGTCAGTCACCCTCCAGCCTCAAGGCCCACTTGGTGTGCCACTCAAATGAAAAACCGTTCACCTGCCAATATTGTACATTCAGGAGCAGTCGCAGCGCAGATCTGAAAAAACATGAGCGCATTCACACAGGAGAAAGACTATTCAGCTGTTTACTCTGTGGACGAATGTTCAACCGAAGAGAGAATCTTAAAAGACACATGACAAAGTTCAATCACAGAACAGCGCTCTGAAAATGAACATTTACATATTGAACCACAGGAAAGCATGAGTAAAACATGCTCAATGTAGAATTTCGATAAAACGTTCATTTTACAAGCCAATAGAAAAATAAACCAGACGTCCAAACTTGTCTTGGAATGCTGTGTCTTTTCAGATTGGTACCACTAAAAATAAATCCTGGGAATTAACATGGGGTCAAACTGTGTAAAACTGTGAACCACATTGAAATTGACAATCTGTGCAAGAACATATCAACAACTTTGCAAAAGTATTTGAGTCTCAAGTTCTAAAGGGGATCATTAAAATGGTTTCCAATCCTATTGGGTCATTATATTTAACTGAATCCCATAGGCTCCTCTTCTAAAAGGATTCATGCAGCCAATGGGAAGACTCATCTAACTGCTTGTAAACAAAACCATTAATAAATCACTAAAGCCATTTCACAACAGAATATTCCATCAAATATCTTTGAAGAGACACTGCAGTTTTATTTTAAAGTGAAAGGGAGATTATGAAACACCATTAACATCACCGCCTTAAGACAACCACAATGTTCAGCTGCAGAAAACGCTACAGACATGGTTTAGATCACTCGTTGTGAGAAGGATAAAATTATATTGTGACTGGCCCCTATGCAACAATCAAATGAGCAGATGTATATCTCAAACGAGACAACGGGGTTTATATCACTCATGATGACAGTGGCTTCTCCATAGCAACCAGACTGTTAACCCTAGCAACCGCTTCAACAAAACTCAGCTTAAAAAAAAAAAAAACAGTAAATAAACTGAGGTTAGTTATACCCCTTTTAGTCACAAGACATTACATAAGCAGTTACATAGCAACCAGACTGTACACCCTAGTAACCGTGTCAACAAATTGATAGCTCAGCTTAGGAAGGGGTTTTTATAGCCACAACTTGAAACATATCCACCATAGCAACCAGGGAAAAACTTCCAAACGTGGATTCTCTAAAACACGCCCTTTGTCAGTATTACCAATTGTCTTGATATTTTAACCTTGCCCCACTTAACAAACATGCAGAAATAAATCCCTGCAGGTAATCAGAAATTAAAGTTCCAATGGCTTAGATCTAATGTCACAAAAAAATGAGATTTAAGTGCCCTGTATGTTAATGACACCATATTTAAGACACATAGAAGCACTTACCCCACTTCTTGAGACCGAGGGCTAAGAGGAAGAGCTGAGAAAATACACCTATGAATCTAGAAAACCCTACAGACCAGTTTACATCTGCAAAAAGGTTTCTGTAACATCTGAAAATGCATCACACCTAGTATTTAGCGTTTACATGTCTATTGTGTACCGTTAATTGTATCATTTAATTTTACTGACTTATTAATGAACATGAAAATCATTACCACAACGATTTACATGATTGCAGAATTTTATCAATGACAAAATTGACTTTTATGGGTATCTGGTCGTGTTGTCAGCTATTTTACCCCTTTACATGTAGTTCCAGATATCTCTGCTTTACTGAAAAAAGATTTGGGACACCCCTTTCCTTCACGTCACAGTGAAATGGGAGGTTTGTGTGAGCATTTTGATTTCCCAGAAAAGGAATATAAGATTTCACAAATTTCCATGAACAATACAACTTTAAGCTTGTACTTGCAGAAATGACAGTGACATTTGAAGTTTCACAAAAAAAAATGTTGCATAATACAGGTGCTTTAATGGGAGTATATCAAAATATCGACCCCAACTTTAAAATGAAAGCAAGAGTTTATAAACATTCCTTACTAGTAGCTTCCACAACTTTAGATAACTCCCAGAACAATTAAATAACTATTTCGATTTAAAAATTAAATATGCAAAATATTTCACTTCAATTTGTTTTTTTGGTCCATTCCACACGCCACTCGTCCCTGTCCAGCAGTGTCCGATCGATCTGCCACTTTGCTTTTTCTAGCTCTGTCAAGCACAATAGAAAGAAATGTAAACAAGAACATCTTGATATCTGCAGATAAACGGTTCCCTCCTACCTGTTAGAAAAGTTGGGAACATTTTATCATTCATCTGATGGCTTTGTGATACCAACTTCCATGCGTCTGAAAAACCAACACACAATCAAGAACAAAAGGAATGAGATGCTGATGTTCAGAGAAGACATCGTTTCCTGCTCACCCTGAGACGCGGTGCTCAGCACAGCACTCAGACACAAGGCCTGACACGCCGCCATGAGCTCATCGCGGACAGACGCATCACTTCCCAGACAAACACACACAGCGCCTGCAAAGATCGAAACTTCCTGCGATTTCAATGATGAAATACAATATTTAGTTTAACTGAACTACAATTTTCTGACCTTTTTTTATTCCAATGAGATATGGTTTGCTGTTGTTCTTCAAAGCAAGCTGCAGCTCCTCTGGCCTTTAAAGCACACAGCGTTCATTTTAAACAAGCCAGCCGTTCATTTGGTGAATAGATGAAGCAGAAAACAAACCCATGAATGATGTCGCTCAGCCTCACTCCGAACTTTACATGAACGCTCCTCCTAAACGCTGAAAAGCAATTTGATGAAACGATTACAAGAAACCCCCAAATCATTCAAAGTTATCAACATAAATGAATTGTAGAAGCATTTCTAGAAAAACTATCTGTAAGAGATACATAAAACAAATATTCCCATTTAGACATCTAAAACTCTACATTTGGCGTTACCACTTTTTGTCTTTAAACAACCATCAATTAGATTATTTAATACAGAGTGAGGAACAGCCAAGACTTGGTAAGATTGAGCAGAGCAACAAGGCTCAAGGTAGTTGCTGGTAGGTCTCTCCCAGACAGACTTCAAAGCAGACCGGGAAGATCTTTTGAAAAAGTACACAAAAATGGGCAACGGTGAGCATCGTTGATGTCCAGCAGTGCATCAGCTGAAAACTGTGGGAACTGGTTCACCAAGCTACTGTCCATAGAAGTCTAGTTAGAAGTGTAGCATAGTCCTGATGGGGAAATAAGGCCAAAGGACTGAATTATGTACTGAAACTTAGAAACTGGGCTCAAAAATGTTAAGAATTGCCAGCAGAAGCCAGTTTGTCGAAGGGATGTTTGGGGCTGAGTTTCTGTAAATGAAGATGGACATTTTGATTAGGAGTAATGGTGTATGATTGGCCCCACAGCAGATCAACGTGCCAAAACATACAGCCAGTCGTTAAGAACTATCTTCAGCGTTAATAGCTGAACTCTCTACATTAATAGCTGCGTTTCCATCCATGTATTTGTATGCGCATCTTGAATTATCACATAAAAAAGGCCAAGTAGTGCATTTTGAAAACTGAGTAGAATGCAGTAGGTTGATTTTCCAATCTTTGGCTGGAAACATTGCTATTGAGTGTTTCAGGGATTAAATGAAGAGGACGCATCCTCAGAAGATCTCAACCGGGTTCCTTCAAAAACTGTGCAAGCGGAACTAGAAGAATGCTATTTTGGAGGGTGTTCACATCAAATATTAATCCGATTTCTCCCTTACTCATCAAGGAAAACGTACATTTTTGAAAGCATTCTTTGTTTACATCAAAACTTTTGCACAGCACTGTATAATTAGACATGTTAGTTAACTAAATATTATTTATCAATATCAAATAATAATCACATTTCAATTGTGACATTAACGCCTTATTTATTTACTTCTTTTAACCAGATTTGTCAAATCCGTGTCTATGCAGGTTAAGGGTAAACTATGATTAAAGGAAAAAGACCTACAGAGGAACACAGGCTCCCTCTGATTGGCCTCTGCTGGATGGAGCACTTGACCGTGGCGTATGTAGTGGTGCAGAACAATGGACAAGCGAGCCTCGTTTAAGGTATCCATGACAACCGAACGAACAGCTTTGTAATTGGCAAACAGGTGAAGAAGAGTGAACAGGAAGAACAGAATGAAAGTCAGCCTGTGAGAGAGAGAGAGAGAGAGAGAGAGAGAGTTGTAAGGCACAGTTCTCCCCAAGAGCTGATCTATGAATCTGTGCGCGACTCACACAGGGTTCTCGGTTACCAGCGGGATGAGTGCCAGGCTCACCAGCAGTCCTGCCAGATTCACTAGTGTTTCCTTTCATGATAAACCAACACAGACATATTACGCCACTGTACTGTTTTACACAGACAAAGTTAAAACTTAAAGTAAAAACAGTTTATAAACTGAATGTAATTCCGGTAAATTCCCTGAAAGGTACATATAACATTAACATTGTGTTTAAAAATGTAAACAATTTCATAAAAAGTCACATTTTCACATTCCATAGATTTATAAATCATCAGCATGTTTGTAATGTGTTATATAACATTTAATTAATAATATAAAACACATAATAATTAATATAAAATATATGTATTGCTATAAACAGTATTTACAAGTTTTAGTTTAGTTTTAATTTCTTGGTAGCTTTTCATCTAGATGTTTATTTTAGTCTTCATATTTGTTTATTTGTGTTTTTAATTCAGCGCTAAATGTATTTTAAGTTATATTTTGTGTTATATTTTATAAGTGATTGATATAACTTATAGAAAGTTGTTCGAAAAATGTTGAAATGTTTGTTTTGTATATAAAAATTATTTGCGTCGACCAAGGTTTGTTTGTTTTGAAAGTGTGACCTCTACTGGAGAAATATTACAGTGCGTCTTAAAGACATGCAACATTTATGGTTTGCAATGTTCCGAAAAATGACCTGGCTGCCATCTTTGGCAGAGATGTCTGCCATGTTGTTTCTGCGAGCTTGATGAACAGTCAATGCAGCTCTTGTTGCTCCACCAGCAACTCCTACAATAGACTGAAGATAGAAATCCCAAAAACTTAAAGTGACAGATGTCTTTATTATTATGATGTGCTTTGTAAATAAAATGTTACCTTGAATATTCCAGCAATGCAGATGATTAAAGTGAAGAAGGGAGGGAAATAAGGTGCTGCGATCTCAATGAACATTGCCACATCATTAAGAATATCAGCAAAGAGCCTGGAATAAAAGCAATAGTTGCTAATAAAAGCGTATTTTATTAGTTACATTTTTTAAAGTCAAATTGGGTTGTACCTCCATTTTTTGGCTTCAGAATCCAACTTGCTCCTGAAACACAAAAAAATAATTACATTCTCACACTAAACCTCAAAACCTGGACTGGCAAAACATACCCTTTGAGCCAGGCAAAAAGTATTCTTCCCAGCATTCCCGTCCCATCTGAAAAAATTGTTTAAACAATATAAAAATAAAAGTATTTTAATAGAATATTTAATACAACCCAAGGCAGTCATTTGCAAATCTACCTCTAAGCAGCCATGTTATTGTAGCTGCAGCAACCGTTGCTTCTTGATTTCCAACCCCAACACCCTTCAGTGAAGCCTGAGTAGCCAGAGTCCCAGACAGAGAGCTGGAAAAAGCCTTAAAACACAGTAATAACTATGTTATGACGTGGTAAATCGCCAGAAAGTTCATAAGGCATAAGTAAACAGCCAATAAATGAATTTTAATTTCAAACACTGAAGATGCAATTCATCGACTGTCCACAGGAGGAAGCGAGCAGATTCTAGATCCGATTCTATAGGCAACTCTATAGACTTTGGCTCCCGGTAGCTCCCACGATCTCCGTAGCTGCTCCCGGCAAAGGGAAATGGTCCGCCCTCTCTATCGCTCCTCTCTCCGTGGCTGTGTCAGGTTTAAATGCCCGCTGCCAGCTGGCAAACGCACACAGGCCAAATGAGTTGTACCCGACAACACTGATAAGCCCCACTACCTCGTCACACTATACAAGCTCCTAAAATATCTGTATATTAGGTCTTGCGATTTTCTACTATCGTCCCATAGTTAACTGATGTCACAGCAATTCTCCTGTCTGTAATTCAGTGACAAGAGTGGTTGGTATGACGTAGGGTAAGGGGTGTCGATGTGGGTATTGAGGTTTAAGGAATTGAATACAACATTTGGTAGCTTTGGTGGTATATAAAGCTGAACACATTAAGACTTGGCTCATCACAGCAATTTCGCTCTATGAAACTTGAATTGATAAAAGTGACCTCATTACAAGGGGGCATGAACAGATCGATCAGTTCCCGCCCTATTTACTGCAAAATTACATGTGTCATCAATGTATATTCCTAGATATAACCTTCTTGAAAACTCTGCTGAGTTTTGTACTAATTGATGTTATACTAAGCCCTAAAGTTTTGGCTCCAAGAGATTGTGTGGTTTCTAGAACCGGATGAAACCTTCAGCCAATCAGGAATCTTCCGTATGCCCACGCCCTGCCATTATTTTCAATAAATTGGAGGCGACGCACTTACAAGAAACAGGAACACTGGCGATGCTCAATTTGATGCAGGAAAACCCACGTGGCATCACTGACACGGTCAATGTTTTATACAGTCAGTGATGCCATCTCACTCCCTTTACCTATTTTTGATGATTGTGAAGTGACACTTCCAAGATGGCGATGGCTAGCAATGCCCAATTTGAGAAATTAATAAAAATCTATGGGTGACATCTCACCGTCCTTCACGTCCATATTTTATAATCTATAACCCA
Source organism: Danionella cerebrum (assembly GCA_007224835.1). Lineage (NCBI taxonomy): Eukaryota > Metazoa > Chordata > Actinopteri > Cypriniformes > Danionidae > Danionella > Danionella cerebrum. The sequence goes on along the minus strand of SRMA01025182.1, from coordinate 102,912 downwards.
AACATTAACCTGTACTGTGTCCCAGAGCTGATACTGTAGGTAATCCTCGCTCACACTTTCAGGATATCCTTGAGGCAGGAAAACACTCTGGAAGACAACATATGTACCAGTGCAGTTGCAACATTAATATGCATAGTAAGAAAGAGGAGCATTGATTTCTGTGAGTGACGTACTTTAAACACGCTGGAGATTGAATTTCCCGCCAGTCCACCGTGCACCGCGTGCCTCTTTCTCTGCAGATGCCCATCCTTCCTTACCAAGTATCTCCACGTCTCCTGTGAGCCATAACGCTCAGTAGCGAGAATACTTTCAATCTCTTCTCTATCTGCCATTGACCATGCGGTTGGCCCGTTCTCTGAGTAAACAAAAGTGTCATGTAAAAAACTGCTAACTTTGACTTTACACTTGAACTCAAGTGTTTCAAAGGGAATCATAATATGCAGCGACATTGTACGTTCAAAACATTCACCATAAGATTAACTAAACTGTTTAAAATCCCCGTCAGCAAACTTACATTTAAAAAGTTTTTTTGTGTGAAAAGAATCAGTCAACCACGCAGAGACGCTGGATTTGGTCTTCCGTGTTTACGCTGCTACGTCGTCACGTCATGAGCTCCCATACGAGTTCTGATTGGCTTTTGGAATCTGACGTAGACATAGTAAGCGATCACAAAAAAAAAAAGATTCAACTTGTTTATATATTTGTATTGAAGCTCAAGCCTATTGTCTCTTATTATCATTGGTGTTTTTTCTATTATCCATCTGGCTTTCTTATTTTATTACGTTTCGTACACCTATATTTGTCACACTCGCTTTATTTATGGTAGCGTAATATACAAATGCAAATCTGTACGTTCCATTGTATAAGGTCTCAAGCAATACAAAAAACTATTTAAAAACATATTATCTGTTTTTATCTAGGATTCGTCCTACATTAATAGTAGTTGTTGAGTTGATATAATGAGCAAAATAAAATAGAAAAGCATGAGGTGAATACTTTTTGATTATTTAATGACCATATATAGACAGAATAGTAAAATATTTTGATCCAGTGAATGGACGTTTACTGGATGTATACATCTCTTTTAAAATCAAAGACATGGGGGTAACGAATATTGTCACTAACTCCTCCATAGAAACCAGAATGTTTACCCTAGCAACCAATTTGGCAAGTCTCTATCTCAACTTAGAAAAGTCATAGAGACACTGGGGTTGGTTTTTGTGACCCATATTGACATGGGGAGCATTTTTTATGTCACTCACTTCTCCATAGCAACCGGACTGTTTACCAAGCAACCAATTTGACATTTCTCTATCTCAGCTTTGGAAAGTTATAACAAAATGGTGGTTGTTTTATTTTATTCATGTTGACTTGGGGGTTGTTTCTTCTTGTGACATTGGCAACATTTAAACATTTGAAATATTTTTAAACAGCATTCGTACAAGACAACTTCATAGTGTGCATGTTCTGATTGAGTGACAATTGACAAGACATTTTTTTTTTTGCAGTGGGGTTTCTCACGTTTTCAGTCTAAAAAATACCAAAAGATTGGTAAAATTGTAAAAATCCTAAATTGTTTGACAAAAAGAATTGACAAGACCATTTTTAAAAGGCTGGTTGGTGTTCTTTACTAATCTTAACACCCAACACTAGCACCTGCAACTTTCTAGGCAGGTTCTTTAGTCCCAAGATTGTAATGAAAGGGAGAAAAGGAACAAGTGCTAGAATTAGTGGCAGCAGACAGCATCATGGAGTCAGCTTCTAAAGAGTCTGGATGGTAGCATATGACTGAAACAAGGTGTGGTAGAGAGTGATAAATGCCTGAGACAGGAAGTGTTTCAAGCAGCATGGGAGGACCTTGGAACAAAACTATGAGGAGGTGTGGTGTTTCAGGTTTTTTCAAACACTTTTCTCACGGACTTGAAGAAGCCTGGATCTTCCATTTCACTAACAATAACAGGAAGCTGAATGGGAAGTCATCTGAAATCCACCACAAGAGACAGCTTTAAAACCAGAGACAGGAGTAACTGGAAAGAATAGTCTGATGACCAGAGACTTTCAAAGGAAAACCGTGAGCCGGTATTAAACAGCACTGAATCTTTGGAGCAGAGGAATTCAGATACTTCTTCTCACGATATCAAGTCAGGACTAGTCTGTAAGTACCGAGCTTACAGAACTTACAACTCTCAGCTTTTCTCTTCATACTTTGGAAGTGTCATCTTTCTAGGGGCGACTGAGTTACTGAGATTGCTTTAGAATGTCTAAAGGAATGAACAGTGTAAAATCACTGCTGGTTTCTGTTCCAGTCCATACTTGTTTTTCAAGCTTCACCACAATGGCAGAAACTCACCTCACATGAAAAGCTGTCGGTTGAATTCACAAAAACCTCTTTTCAATTGTCTGATGTAAACTCACCCACACAGACGTTTATCATCCGAAAGATCCCTGAATTACAACCAAAGGGAAACTAATCAGTGTCAAAAACTGGTTCATCTTGTAATAAATAACCACTGGATTCTTAAAAGTCACTCAAGTTTAAAACGTGAACAAGTACATAACTTAAAAAAAAAAAAAAAAGAACTAATGACAAATCACAGTCATGGGTAAAGATCATGCCAGGGCTGAACTATTAAATATGTGTATACTGTATGTTTAATCAAAAACACGAGAATAAGTAAAACACATTCTCTTAGTTTAACTGATTAGTTAACAATAGTATACAACTTATATTGTATCACAAATAGGGGTAAAACAATATATTGTAATACAAACATGTCAAAATGTATTCAGTGTTTTTACAAAAAGCATGGAAAAAAGCTGTAGAACTTTTAAAAACTTCTTTCATCCTTTGAGAGTACAAACTTTATCGCTGCCCCCTAGAGGCTGGATAACATATTCTCATATCCACATGAAACTAGACCCTGGTGTTCTTCGCATCAGTCTTATAACTTTGTAAATTTAGTTTTATTTTATAATGACAGTTCAAACGTTGAAATAGTTTCTGTAAAACAGATTTGTAGTTTTCAAAATGTTACTTCCAGCCTTTTTTATGTTGTATTGATATTGAGATGTATGGACATCCAATAATCAAAATGCCTTTAATTTGTCATAAACTGTTACATGCAGCAAAATCAGGTCTTCCAAATTAGTCCAATGTAAGCAGCAGCCATCGATCCTACAGATGAAGAGCTTAGCCCACTTAGCCACACCTTTTGGGGGAGGGGCATATCATGATGTGCATCAAAATTGAGGTTGCATTTGCAAAGCATGCAAAATTTTCTGAAAATGTTTATTCAGTAATTTTACATTATGAAGTCTCAAGTTTACAGAAAAATCTCAATTTAGAAAGTGCTGTAAATAAACTAAGCACAACGTCCATGCTGAGTCTCATGTTTATGCTCTGAACAGAAATGACTTCAAACAACTTGGAACAAGTGATCGTGGGCGAAGCTTTGATTCAAGAGCAGACACCTGAGAAGAGAAGTGCCCCAAACCCTGGGACCTATCCTGGCCTGCAGGGCATCCTTAGGGACACAGACCACCGCAGACTAGCAATATGCAGCATTGTGTGTGGCCTCTCCTGCTGTGGAATCATGTCCCTCATGTACTCAGTCAAGGTAAAACCTTATTACTGCATCTCTCTGAATTCTGAATTCACATTATTATTGGAATCATTAGCTTGAAAACACGTGTCAGAACTAGTTAGTGGCACATTTATACACACACAAAAAACATTAAATAATTCTTCTAAACACACATTCATTCCAGTGTAGGATTTGCCGATGCTCATATTTCCATCTCATACTATTACAGGAAATCGTTTTGGGGTCACCAAGAATCTTGAACTTATATTTTTATACATTTCAAGTAGATTTAAAATGAAGTGCTTTACCAACATGAACAAAACTACTCTGTATTTGAAAAACGACAAGGTACGATGTAAAAATCATCATATATCAAATACGTAATGTATAAATCAAGTTTTACCCAATCATATTAAGTCCTACTACCAGTTAGGAGTGAACTATTCGTTTGAATTTGTGTGCTGGTAGAAACTAGAAATAAAACGCAGATGCTAACTCCTCCCATCCAGACTACAACTGACTCAAAAAGCTGGCTAAGACAAAGCATAAACATAATAACTTTGTTACATCTTGAAAGAACATTTTCTCTCAGATTTAACACAATAATGACATTTTCTTTTCTCATGCATCCAGGCTCGCGAAACCAGAAAGAGATTCCAAAACGAAGAGACTCCTGCAGCACAAAAGAAGATCGAGCAATACACCAAAAAGGCCTGTTTCTGGGCGACTGCGGCCATTTTAGCTTGGGTTTTATTAATTGTCATCTTTCCTTTCCTGCTGGGGCTTGGTTCCTTCTTAATAACTTTTAAAGACTGAAGAGTCAAGATCCTCTTAAACTTAAAGCACAAGCAAATTACTTTTCATTCAAGCGGTACAGCAGCAAAACAATGCAATAGTAAAACTAAATCTAAGGATTTAACGGTCAGTATTTACATTGTTTTCGGTAAAAGATCAAACTCTGAAGAAAATACTTTTTTTTGCAAAATCGTCCTATAGAATTTGCACCAATCTTTTTAGAGTGCACGTTGACATTTTTAGGTATACAACTAAATATAGTTTAAATAACTTTTTGTAGTACTAATGAATAAGTACAATTTTATAAATAACAAGGAAGCTATGTAAACCTACTTGAGCAACCTACTACAAAGGATTTTTTTGTGTTTTTTTTTTTAAAGTTGCCAGCTAACTTTAAATTGTTAAAATGAAGCGATGTTAAAATAGCTTTCCATTTTATACAAATGTGAAACAAGTGGCTCTCAAAACTCAATTGTAGTAGGTAGCCTTTGAATGTTGAGTGCTTTTCAGTGGAACTGGGTTAAAGTGGTGTAGAAATGTTTGTTACATTGATCAAATGGAGTTATTTACACAATTAACCAGACAAAAATTTTTTACTAATCCTATATTTTTATTGTACTGGAACTAAACTATAAGACACTCCCAGAGTGTATGGCAGTCATGGTTACATTATTAACATTCTGTTGTAAATATGTTGTGCTTTTTGATATTTGTACATGTCTTTCAGTCTTTGTAATAAAATGTGTAACACAGCTGGTCATTTTGAACTTACAAACAACTCGACAAAATACCGCAAATACATTCAAAAATGATACAGATCCCACAAATTTACACAAGCTGTTTTATAAACATATTCTTTACACATCAATGAACGAACAAATGCCTGTCCGACTACAGATTGAGTACCTGAGAGTACCCTTCGAGTGCTCTGCACCTTTCAGGCCTTTATCACCTTTACTAGCATAAAGCTAGCAATGCTAACGATTGTGCACGCGTCAACAAACAGTGAGACCTCAGGTATCAGTGATTACTGTTAAATACTGGACGGCAGCTTTATGATGAACCAACAGTGTGTAAAGGCATTAATCTGAACTTGACTTGACACAAAATGTGAATTATGCTGCCAAAACAGTGGTTCATAACAAATTATCAACTTTTAAAACACTCCAGTTGGAGACTTGTGTCGATGTAAACAAGCACTCTTCGAAAAGACAACGCAGAACAGTCTCATTTTTCAAGGGTGCCTTAGTATTGCCGACCGCAAAAACCACCTTAGCTTTTCAAGATACAGATTGTGACACAAATAAACTTTTACAGTAGGAGATTAAAAAAATCTTACAGCTCTACAAATTTATTTATTACTTGTACACTTCCATATTAATATAAATACACGCCAAGGTCACTGTTCGGTTTAGACAGAGATCTGCTCAAGAGCCATCCACGAGTCAAGTTCCTCTAGCTTCGAGAAAAGAAGCGACTCCAGCTCCTGCAAGCTAAGCCGTTCCTCCACTGTAGAAGAAACTCCGAGTCCACGTCTGGGCCTGGAGCTCCCAGAATTCCCAGTTGGCTTCCTCTGAGACCCACCTCCTGCTACCAAACTGACCAGAGGTTTCTTGGGCTTCCTGGCAACACCAAGTTCAGGGAACTCGACAAAGCGTTTCAACTTTTTGGGACCCACAACAGCCTGAGAGCCATCTCTTCGGTTAAAAGGCACCTCAAATATGGTTTCCAGACGTCTGAAAAAAGCAGTAGCTTCAACAGTGAGATAATACCTTAAATTTATTACACAACTAAGGGTGCTTTCGTTAAGGGTTTGTTTAATTTGGTCCAGACCGGGAGAAACACCTGGTTGTTTAATCCGCACTAGTTGAAAATACAGCCATGATTTCATACGGGCCACTCATTGGTCAGTTACACCATCGTACGCATTTCCTTGACTTCTTTTCGTTTGGTTAAAATGAACACACACATGGAAGTAAGGAAAACATAACAGCAGAAGATCGGGACAACACACTCAAAATGTAGACTTTGCTGTTTAATTTTGACCCTTGGCAAGTGAGTACGGTGGCTGTATTCATTCAAAAAGCTTGTTTTTGTCATCACTTATTATTAGTTCAGATCAGAGTTCGGCCATATTCTCACCACAAACCAACAGCTCTAGAGTTTGTCAACTCTCTGACCTCTTTTTTTAGTTACACTTTTGGTCCGATCTAGAGTTCGGTAGTTATTTTCTCACCTGCCCAAACTAACTAAAAGGTAAAATTAACAAACAGATAAAAATAAAATAGAAAACTGGTTGAAAGCACCATAAAATGAAGCAAGCACTGAAGGTAAAAGTGTTCACATCTGACCACCTTAAGAATTAATGGAAGCATTAAAGTTCTTAAGGGAAAAATTTCATTTCATTGTAGACATGTTTGGTAAAAATGTGATAAGGAAAATGTAGTCATCACAGAATTTACTATAGTAGAAGTGAAAAAGGTCTTTTGACACAAGTGGTAACCAATACCAGGTGAAATGGTGATGCACATTAGAGCTGTAAACAGGCCTAAAAAGTTCAACCCGGACCGAATTTCGAAAACCATCTTATGAGACTGGACCAGACACGAGATTAATCAAATGAAGCAGAGTGTGGTTGCCTCCACCAAGTGCCTTAAATGTAGTACAAACCATGTCTAAGAGTTGATCATCCCATTTATGCTGCGGTCTCTTGTGATGAAAGTAAATGATTATAGGGGTCTATGAAAACGATGAAATGATCCAGTAATCCTAGTTCTGCGAACCTCGAAAAGTTTGCTGCTGTCATCTTGCTCTCAACCAAACCCATGAGTTACTATGGTTACCAATGACAGCGAGTTGATATTATATGTGAACAAACCGAACTGGACTACCAACATGGTTACACCATACTAATTAACACCTGCCAGCCAATCAGAATCCAGCAATCACACCGACCATGGCATTAACATTTGGAGGTTATCTCCAGACAGGCCTGTATTTCACCTTTTCGGCAATCTATGGGATTACATTAACACCACAATTCTAAGTGCAAAAAGTGCCAAAGAGAAGGCAAAGACATTTTACGCATGCAGACACTGCTTTTTATGAATTAAACATTCTCTGCAGGAAGAAAACCGGATTTTGAGTAAGCAAAAATTCATTTTGTGCGTAAAATCCAACAAACCACAGTGACATGTAACAGTTACCTGCCACAGTAAGGAGTCTTCTGTATTATGATTGGCTGGCCTGTAAGAGACCCAGCATGACCCGAGCCTCTGTAATGCACATCACTTCCAGTTCATCCCCGACAGAAGCCAAATTCAAAAAGATATTTGTGTGTTTCGATTTATTGGCACCTATGGATTACTTACAAAGTTACAAGTAAACAAGGCTTACCCATCAGGTGGTTTGCTGAAGTTTTTGTTTGTGTAGATTTCTTCCAGGCTGAAATCCTTCTTCTTTACTCTGTACGACACAAATGCTTCAGCAAGGCACAATGGGAAAGGGTCTAGGATTGGTCAAATGCATGCCTACACACCTGATGGTTTTTGGAAGGCCCATTGGGGTAAGATTATTTTGAGGCTTTGGAATCTTTTTACGGATTCGAATAGATGATACTTTTCCTCTCTGGCCATCCTTAGTTTCAATCTGTTCAGACAGAAATTAAAAATTCCAATGAGATCAGCTTTGTTTTAGGGCTGCAACCATAGTAAAATTGATGACTTGCCTTGATTTCCGAGTCTGATAGCGCTTTCTCCTCTGTTAAGGTTGCAGGAAGTTTAAAAACAAAGCTGGATCTGTCTTCAGCTAATGCCTCCTCAGTTTCCATCTGAAGCACCTGAGCTCCCTCCAACGAACTTTGTGAAAACACACTGAAGAGAACGTACAACAAGTTTAATCAGGTTCTAAAATGGCTCAATTTGACATAGAATGAGCTTGTAAAGGTAAGTACACTGGAATAGGAGTCAAGGACTGTGATTAATTACCTGCATAGTGATGACACAGAGGTAGAAGGTGTCTCAGGGTTGAGGGTGACAGAGGATGGGGTGGGTGAAGCATGACAGGAAGTGAGGGTGGAACCACTGGGGGAACTGAAGGTCGATGGTGATGTTCTGACAAAACTGCAGGCACCAGAAATGCTTGCGTCGCTAGAATTAATATTCCCTTGACTTGACTTTCTAGACAAGAACGCTAAAGGACTGGACAAAAAACACGAGGCAAGCTCTGTGAGGGAGGTGAAGGGAGAGTGAGGGGATGAGGGACACATGGGACTACCCCGACTAGTAGGGTACACCTCCTTACGAAGACACAAAGGGGCAATTTCTCGCTCTATCTCCACACTGCAGACAGTGTGGCGTCGAGTCCGCTTGGACGGAGAGTGATTGTGGATGAGGAGTGGAGTAGGTAAGCTCTTTCTGCTGCGTGAGGTAGTGCTGCCGATAGGCAGGTGGGACCGTGATAAATGACAGTCATTGTGTGCTAGGGACGGGATTTCAGGGCAGGAGAAGCTGCGCAACAGACGGTTAGAGCTGCTACCTGACGACACTGCCATCACGGTTTCTTGGTTCTCCGCATCATCTTCCCTTATAGCATGTTTCCTATTTGTGACAGACACATCTTTTCTCCTTGTACGTTTCACTTTCTTTGGAGGTCTGTTTTGTTTGGATTCAGGAGATGACTTCCCTTTTATTGTCTCCTGTACCTCATTGAAGAGTCCCGCTTCTTGTAAAGGTCTACTGGATCCTGCCGAATCAACAGAAATCATACTGCATTCTTCAACCTTCTGCTTCGGTGGTCGAAGGATTCTCTTCTGTGGAGACACACCTAAACTTTTAAGAATGCGTCGTCTCTTTTGAGTTTTAGTTGCCTTCGTTGGTTCTAGTGGTTGAATCATTTCTGAAGAAACATTCCCTGTATTCAATGGGATTCCTTTGCCATTCTCAGCGGATGCACCATCAGTTGATGCACTAGTGGAAGTCCTCAACTGGCTAGATTTGAATCTCTTTCTTAGGTGCTGTCTTGTTCTCCTCAGATGCTCTGTTCCTACAGAATGTCCAATCTCTGCACTTGCAGCGTTACAAGAATCAATGGTATCATTTCCATCTTGGAGCCCACTTCTTCTTCCAACCAGAACATGCGTTTCATTGATGCTGTTGTCTTTTAACTCCTCGTTCTCTGCAGATCTTTCCTCTATAACACCACAGTTCTGCATGTTCTTCCTTGTTCTGCGAACCCTTCTGTGTTTCCCACCAAAGACTGAAGTGCTCTTTGGAGGCTCTGAAACTTCTGGCGAGAAGTCAGTCAACTCATGAATAGTTTCGGACTGTGAATCCTTTATCTGCGGATCCACAGGCTTCGCACTCATCATATACGCACAGATGGGGGCAGTCATCCCTGAGAGAAGTTTCTTTCTAGGACTTTTCCTGGTTGTCGTCTGTGAGTAAGATGTGTGGGTCTCTTTATAGACCATGTCTAAATCCGAAGAAGTGCTAGAAGAGACTCCAGAATCAGGGACATTTATGCTAGTTTTGTCTGTGCTTCTGTTTGTTCCTTGACTCAAACTGGTTGATAGCTCCTCTGAAAACCATGACTCAAAACTGTGTGCACAGGCTTTATCGATTTGACAAGAGCACCCTTCATTTGATGTGTTACGCATAACAGTAGCATCCGTTTGTTGTTTGGCTTGACTAGACGAACACAATGGGTGAGGAGAATACAAAAGTTTGTCTGTGATTTGTTGGTTTGTCGGATGAGTTTTGAAAGATTTTTTATCTCCAGGGGTGAGAACACGAGCACAATCCTGGAGGATGACCAGTGGCTGGCTTAAAGGACGGTGTTTTTGTGCAAACTCATTGGTCATAGCATCTGACCCCAATTTGTGATTGTCACCTAGTAAAACTGTACAAAAATCTAGTCTTTGCGCAACTCTGTGGCGTTTCGAAGAACTCGTGCACTGCACTTGCTCTGATGAAGGCCTTTTCGGAAACAGACGATTTTGAAAGGAATCACTTTCAGCCACAGTTGAATTTTCAGAATTAGCCTCAACAGTCAATGATTTTTGCTGATCAGAAAGTGGGCTCGATAACATAGGGTCTTTGCTCTTAAAAAGACGAACAGGACTCATGACGATCTCAGTGAAGCTAGCCATCTTTGATTTGAACGATTGTAGAAGTGGACCAATCTCCCATCGTTTGATTGGAGAAGGATCTTCCAGGAACTCCCTCTCCACTGATTGCTGGTCTTGGTTCTTTTGGGGGCTGCCATCTTCAATCATCGGCAGCTGTTTGTGATGCTCATCTCTAAAAACAAAAGCACATTTAAGACATAACTGGCAGTCTAAAAGTAATAAATCGCTAGTACATCTGAGCCACCGTTACTCACTCGGGACAATTCTGTTCCATCTCAGCTTCAACACCAGAGCTTGTCTGAAAAGAAAATAAACAACAAAAAAAATTGGTAACCCTTACTTTCAACCAGGTTGGGTTTATTTGTATGAAACCTTAGCCTACCCATAAACCAGTTATGCTAGTTGTATGTAGCCAATGCTAAGACTGCATCTTTTTTGTTAAAAGTGATGTTTATTTAAGTTAAACTATACCTCTTCTTTTCACACGAGAAAGTTTAGTTTAATTTCTAATTTACAAGTGAAAATGCATGGAGTGTGACATTGTAGTTTGTAGGATCCGGCACACATATTACCTTTACCAGCCAATCCAGTGTCATCAGCTACCAGTCTAATCTACTGCCACATTTCAACTTCTTTAAACAAAACAAGCATTGCTCTTCACCAAATACTTCCCATTTTTTTAAGATATGCCACCCACAAACACTCCTAAACCCAGGGAGAAATCTGCTGGATGCAGTTGTCAATAAGTGAAAGCAATGTGTGTTACTACACTAAAAACAGTGTGTTATGTGTTATGGTAGAGCCTAGGTCATTCCCAATAAATTGGTTAATTCCGATTCCAAATGAAAGTTGATGCATAGCATATGGATAAATGTCTAAATAAAAAAAAATTATTGGGATTTGTACTTGTATTTGTTTCTCTCAGTAAGATTCAAAATGTTTGCTCCAACACTTCTGCATTCACTGCCCTGACTTCAAAATACAAATCTTAATGACTTAATACATAAACATTTTTAAATTTAAATAAATAAAAAAAAAGCCTAACCATGGTACTTTTGATCTTCTTACGGGCATGAGCTCAAGTGTTGTAACTGTAATGAGTGGGTCTCAGGCTGGAGTCCTGATCTCTGTAAAAAAAAATAAAACAACAAATGAACCAAAACTATAAACACTTTTATAGATCAAACAATGGATTGTTCATGAATACCAGTCCCATGTGAATGCTAGTTTAAGCAGATTACAGATTATTTATGTTTTGTGTTTTGATGACCATACAGTGAGTTGAACAGTGGGTTAAAAAGTGGCTTTTTGCATGTTATTGAAGTTGAAACTCAGCCCTTTAAACTGATAACATAATTAATTGCCATAAAAACAAACACTTTTTTGATTAAATGTACAACATCTTAATACACCTAAAGCAATTGGTCATGTATTAGGCATCAGAAATCAAGTGGAAAAGGTATAACCGCGCTTTTACAATCGCTGCAGCTCGAGCATATTAAGTGAACTAATAGGAAACAGGGAGAGTTAAAGTGGCCCAACCAGTGCAAGTAACTTTGAAGAGTTTCCCAAATGCATGAATTCAATTCAACAATCGAAGAAAACAACAGTCAAAATGTTTGTCTCTTAACTCAACTGAAACAAGTCAAAAAGACTGAGATCTTGAGGGCTTGAAATAGCTAACACAAATAGTCATATTGATATTTAAACCACAGTAAAGAAATGGTATAGTTTGTGGTCGAGACTTTAATAAGCATGATTTATATATATATATATATATGAGAGTTATATATATATATATATATATATATATATATATATATATATATATATATATATATATATATATATATATATGAAATGCCTTATAATCTATCACAGGTGAATAAAAGCAAACATCAACATTGATATCACAAAACGTGAGGATAATACGTAGCAAAAACAAAATTTTTTATTTTTTTTGTTAAACGATGAAATGTTAACATTAGCATTGATGCTAACCTGACTTGACTTTCAACACCAGAAAAAAACCTCCACAGTTGTTATCGTTGATTGTTTATTTATTTTTTTTTCTTGAGACTTTGCAATGAACATAAATAATAAAAATGTGTTTCCAGTCGGTAAACTGTTACTATGTTCTACGCCAATTGTAACAGCTAACAGTGCTAAGCTACGTGTCCACAAACCAGTCCAAATGCACGCTCTTAAAATTATACTTCCTACACAGGCGTGTGATATCTATACATACCTGTTTACCTTGAATCGTTTGATGGCAAACGTGTGGTCAAGCGATGTAAACATCTCTGACGCAATACTAACATCAATGTTTATGTGACATTTCCACTGAGAGTTTCAGCCTTGAATTGACTGCTCAGACCGTCATTCTGTATAAGCGTGTTCCCGGTATATAATTAGAACCAATCAGAACCTTTTACAGATATAGAAGAGACCGCCTACTGCAGTTTAAGCCAATTAGAAATGCCAAACGTTACCGCATTGACCAATCAAGTTCCAGGAGGGAGAAATGTAACCAATAGAGCGCCAACAACCGGTCTTTGTCCAGACGTGAGCCTGAAAGTGATTGTGATGATCCACAAAGGCTCTGAAATAATTAAAACTTTGATCCAGACAGAAATGTTTATTTTAAAACACACATCAAAATATATCAAACGCTAGTTTGTGTATACATGGGAATGAAGGTACATGAAATAAAGACATTTTTGAGGATGTGAAAATTAATCAATTAAAACCAGTAAAAGGACATAAGCAGATCATGTGTAGAGTTCAAAGTCTATTCTTTTTGAGTTGTAGAAGGGTGCACCTTCCTGGTCAATCCTTCTACAGTAGACACCATCATTGAAGTAGCCTTCATCCACCCAGTCCTGAAACAAAACAAACAATTGTATTAATGAATCACTTTTAATAGCTTTTTGTAACACGGCATTGTGAGATACCAAGAAACTGCATTACTTTAAAAATTAACAATATTACCAGAATATCAACAAGTTTCACAACCAAATGAACAGCAAAAAAAAAAATGTGTGTAGTGTCAATGAGTACAAATACAGTCCCTTTCAGAAATCACATTTACACATCCATTGCAATAGCATTTTTCACTGACATTACTTTCGTAATGGTATGGCTCTAGCTTTACCCTCTCATTCTGTATCTGTTTAGTAGTTTTAGCAGGAGTTTTTCATACCCATTTGGATGAGCTCCAAAAAACAGGCTAAGGTTTTTTTTCCATTTAGCCCCATCATTCTGTTTTGCAAGTTCGAATGATATGAGGGGGTGCCTTTCAGTTTGCATAAGGGCAAAGGGGTTTGCAGCCCTCTGTTTCTAGGGGTGTATGGACCAACATTGTAAAACAATGGGCTAAGATGGCCACCAGCACAAGTAAAGAAACCCCCCAACATAAGAAATAATCAATAATCAACACCTCAAAACACTTTTTATAGATTGTTACATATATACATTGGTCTTTGTCAGCTGAAGACTGTACCCCAAAACATTTATTCTAAACAATAAACAGGTTAATTTTCTATTTTTGGGTACATACCATTTTAAAAGCTAATTCAGGTAACAGTTTTGTGAAAAAGTTCTAACAGGGTAAATATGCATGAAAGCTTTGTTTTCATTCGTACATGACATTCACGCAACTGCTGGGTGCAGGCACGATAACTTCTTGCTCATTTGTTTGCGTTCTAATACCCAACCAGGTTAGCCTTCCTTTAATTTAATTTCTGTAGAGATTTAGATATAACCTGTACCAAACTTTTGATTAATCTGGAAATGTTAAAGTATTTAATTCCCGCACGGTTGTGGGCAAAGGTAAAAAATTAATTAACATCCAGTAAATACAATTGAGCTTTCATTTCATCAATGGCAGTAAAAAAGACTGAAATTATACATGAGGTTGTGTCTTATTTCTAGACTATAATATTTGAAGTTTGTGTTTGATTGTGCTCCTACTGTTAACAATGATCACCAGAGAGCGTAATTGACAAAGTTGTGAAACATCTGACCAGTTCATTCATTTCTACTCTGCTCTATGAAACACTAGCTTTCCTGTGGCTCAGTTGGTAGAGCATTGCGCTAACAACGCAAAGGTTGTGGGTTCATATCCCAGGGAAAGCAAGAACTGACAGAAAAAAAAATATGTTCATTCAAATGTAAGTCACTTTGGATAAAAGCGTCTGCCAAATGCATAAATGTAATGTAAATGAAACACACAATAGACTTGCATGTCGTGGTGAGTATAGCTAAGCCATACCAAGTTACTATTTTGTAAAAATCTGAAAAACAAACACTTTGAATCAAATTATTTGCACCTTTTTTAAAATAAAATGATTGACTGCTTACCTGCATTTGCTGGCTACTGAAGGGCCCATAAAGCTCAGAGTTTTCCTTATTTTCCCATTTGTATTCCCACATTACTTCATCGCTCACTGATGAAAAACACATGAGAAAGAGAGAGAATCTGGATCTGCTCGCTTATGAAAAGTAGGTTGCACATTTACGCAACACCTCTTTGTAAAAAAACGTACCTTTGCTGCGATCTTTCTCCGCATCCTTCTCTGCACCATGCTTCTCATCAAACTCCTCACCAAACATGTCCAGCTCATCTTTATCCTCATCTTCATCCTCTAGCGTTCTAGCGGCTTTTCCTCGAGTCATCCCCTTCAGCTTGTACGCCAGCTTCTCATAAGTCTGCTGATAAATCTCAAACTCTCCAATCCCCACGAGTCGATCTGCCAAAGCAGTGAGCTTGTCTAGTTTATCAGCATCTCTGATAGCAGTCTCTTTTCCAAGCTCCCCATCTTCTCTCAGTCTCCCTTTCTTTTTCTGTCCTCCAAGTCCTCCCAGTCTTCTCAGAGCGGCAGCCACTGTTTCTCCAGGCTGCAGCAGCTCAATGATGGCTTCGATGAGCTGATAATGGCTGTAAGTTGCTAGTGGATCTTCAGCAGGCTCTTTCTCTTCTCCCTCATCTTCTTCCTCACTCGCCACATTCTGCTGCTCCTCACGTTTTAGCTCTTCGTCTGCTTCGTCTTCATCACCAACTCGTCTTTTCCGCTTGGCTGCAAGACCTTTCTTCTTTTTCAAAGGCTGCTCCTTTACCTTCACCTGAGGAGACGTAGTGAACACACTTGATCATTGGTCAGGAAGCCTGTTTGTTCTGTATTTTCTGGAAATGACATTGGCCAAATACATTCTGGAGAGAGATTAACTTACAATCCATAAAAGACGAGCACAAAGTAAATCAGATGCTGTTGAATGTTGAACCACTTTAAGTATAGGTATGGCTTTGTTCGCTTTTGAAAGAAGATGCTGTGAGTTGTCAATCTCATTTTATCTGTCATGCCTCCAAACAGAGAAGATGGCGGATTAATTTAACACATAAATGTTTTGAAGTGGCCAGCGTTTTACAGTTTTCGGCAAGCTGTTGTTTGCTATGATTTCATGATCTTGTACAACATTCAGAGCCTCTTTCTTCCCGCCTTTAAGCATGACAAGATTGGATGGGAAGAACAGCAGTCCATTGCAATCTGAATGGTTTACCAGGTGGTTCGCGGAGCTCACCTCTATTGTGGATTTTTGGAGCTCTAGACGGGAGATTTGAGTCAAGACGCACAAACGTGCAGCGAGAGATTCACAAATGCTGAAGAGATCCACACAATTACACCAAAACGAATTTGTACACGTGACTCTTGAAAACAAATGTGTGGATTGTGTTTCAATTTATAATATTTATCAGATATAAATCAGATTTATTTGTGTGCATCCCTTCACAATTATTTGTAGATCATAAACTTATTTATTAATCTACCCAACTCAACATTACCCCATAAATATTTACTGCAGTAAATTTGCTCCGTATACGTGCAATTAAAAATGAAATGTTGAACTATTATCAAATAATCTATAAACTTATAAAAAATACATTAATACCCAGTCAATATTATCCAGCCAGTTGTCTTTGATTTCCTTCTCTTTGTTAACAAAGTAGTTTCCCTCTGAATCAAAGTGTCCCTCTTCCATTTCCTCGTTGAGATTAAAGGGGGTGATCCGTACGCCCTCATCAAAATCAATTGTTGCCCCTTCCTGTCCTAAAATAAAAACATAGAAAGAAGAATCCAAACTGGAATCATTCAAAAACAAATGTTTAAGGTCCCAGCACATGAAAATAAAGTTCTCTCACCTTCCACATCATCACTGGCAAGAATCTCATATTTACTGCTGCTATCTCCATCTGCTTCTTCTTCATCCTCCTCATCACTGTCCAAAGAGTGTTTCTCTTTAAATCTGGATCCAGGGCCAGTCACACCATCAACCATCTATATATAGATTAAATTAGTTGATAAATCAAAATGTTCTGCCACATAACCTTTACTCTATAATGTGCAAACAACCTTCTTCTTTGGGACTTCTTCCTCCAAAGTAATCTCCCCATCTCCATCTTGAAACGTCACTTTCCTTTTTGACATGCTACAAAAGAAATTATCAACATGAACCAACTTTGTGTACCAACTTAAATACCACAAAATAGAAGTTTTAACACACACCAAACCAAAAATATTTCGGCTAATTAATTGCACTTATCTGGCTAACCTGAAACAACGTGCTTTATTAAATAGATCCCCTATACACATACAAAAATAATAAATGTACATTTGGTGCTCTATTAACGATGTTACATTAACAGTTTCATCGTAATGTTATCCGTTTGAGCTGTAACGTCCAATGCTGTGGCGTCCATTCTTCTCGTTAGCAATAACTTTAGCAGTTACTATGAACAGACGTGGTGATAACTTTAACTGGAGCAAAACAAGTTTAATTAAATCTGTTTATTTTAAATAACTGTTCCAAAACACACAATAAAACAACAATATACCTGGTTGTTATTCTCCCCGCTGCGCCATTCAATCAAAACTAAAACCGGAACTACGTCATTCGGGGTTAAAGTGCCACACTGCCACGCCTCTATCGCCACCTAGAGGTTACACCACGTGTAGTACAATCTCACATTATTTTTTTTTTACTTTGGAGGTTAAAAGAAACGCTAAATGAAAAAATGGTAGTACATTATTAGTAAACGTTAGCATTTTTTAATTTCCCATGGGATGATTAGTACAAAAGTTTTTTTAAACAACATTTTACTCACAATTGAGATTATAGTATTTAGAAATGAATGTAAAATCAAAATTAATATCCCCTTGCTGTAGTTCTCAGCTAATCTCTATCGTGTCTGCTGAGAAATAATAGCACATTCTTACACACATCTCACAATTCTGCACTTTAGTCCGTCCCGAAGATTTTGTTTTGTTTTATAATTATTATTGGATTAAAGTCTGGGCTTTATGTAGGCCAGTCAGGATCACTTACTTTCTTCACCAAAAGTGAGGCTTGCATTGAGTCGCTTTCATGCTGGAAGACAAAATGTCGAACCAGACCCAGTTTTTCTGCAGGCTGTCTAAGGTTGTCTTCAAATTCCTTTTATAGACTTAAACACCCACCACTATGTTTCACTGTGAGTTGAATCCTTTTTTCTCAGAGAATAGCCAACATTTCCATCGCTAAAAGCTCTAGTTTTTACCAGTTTGCATAACTTTCCCAATGTGCTTAGTCAGTTTCATTCCAGCTTGGAGGTGCCCCTACTTCAGAAGAGCAACCTCGCAGTGCATTCCTGTGCAGGGCTCTATAGTGACTGTCTTCACTGAAACATTAACTGTAGACATGGCTCAGTAAATCACTGTAGTGCCTTGACCAGCTGTTATTTGCACCTCTCACTGGCTATCTTTTTAATGTTTTTTTTTTAATCTTTCACTTCCTGTCTCTTGCTCGTCCTGTTCTCCACTGTGTTGGTCTCTTCAAACTTCTTGATAATGCTTTTCACTGCAGTTCTTCCCACTTGAGACCACTTTGATAAACAGGTGTATCCATCCTTCTCCATCTTTCTGAGCATTAACAGTTATTCCTCTCGGGTTCAAACTAATCTCTTTTGTCTTGTGTTTTAACAAGATACAAACCCTCTGCTTTAAATGTATGTTCTTAACTATGATCACATGGATTGTAGACTATTTAAATGTAATAAAATGAATATATTTCAGAGGCAGAAGGCTCTGAACTGTGCACGTCCTCCAACAACAATCTCTCCAGTAAATATTTGATGAGAGCCTAAAACGTTAATAAATTATAAGCTGCTAAACAACTTTATTTACTTCCACTGGTTCGTTTAATTCTGTATCTGTGAAAATGCCTCAGTCTTGTCTCTGTGAAGACTAAAGAGAACTGAAAAGTCAGCTTTTGTTGTGAGGAAGTTGATCGAGGCTGACTTGACCGCTGTGTTGGTCTCGTTATTTATATTTTAACGCTTTCGCTGGAAACACGACGCTTCACATTAATTCACCCAGTGAAGATGCGCCAGCATTGAGCCCGGTGTTTTCTGTACATAGCTTTTATATTTACAGCGAGAAATCAACCGCAGAAGTAAGTCTGACACCTGTGAAAGTCTCACTTCTTTTGCTCAATGCACTTACTTGTCGTTTTTTTTATTTGCACGATTTGAGGAAGCTTCTCGTGTTGTGGAATCTGAATGAGAGACATCATAAACATAAATGCTATTTAGTATTTTGCTTGTATTTGTCATTGAACAACACAATTAAAATACTTAAAGGGGCTATAAATCGATTTAATGCATCAAGCTCCACTTCCTCCGCCTCACTAGGTGTCGCTGTAATGAAGATTCATGAGAAAATTCTTACCTATTACCTGTCCTGCACTTCACCTGTCGATAAGGAAGGGTACCTCTACAAAAAGGTAAGAGCCACGGATCACTTTCTCAGATCTACCTCAATTTTATCTTGAGATTTTGAGAGGGCATGCAGTATTTGCATATGGTAATTAAAATGTTTAATGTTGAATCTCTGAAGACGTCATTTCCTCTTGACTCGCAAACACCATGTCTTGTGTTTACCAACAACAGGAGTTATGAACCATAATACTGCATTAGGGTTAGACACAGCATAGCTGTATTTGAACGATTAATAATTAATGTTGCCAGTTATACATCTTTTGTAATATCAAATAAAGACAGTTTAGTTAAACAATTATTGGTGTGTCAACCTTTATTACAACCTAATTGTTTTCCATGTATTTTCTATTGGTTAAATGGAATTGACAATCTCTTTCACCTAATATGTCATTAATTCAGAATTACACAACAAAATAGGATTTCCTAATAGCTTCCAGAATATATTTTGTCTCATAGCAACTGGTGCATTGTTGACTAAAGGTGGGCCACACTTATTTAGAAAACTGTCAAAAAAGTGCTACAAGCATGTATTACTTTTACTTTGGTTTATTCACTCTTCACATTTAGTGCTTTACTTGTTATACGTGCATAAAAGTGCTTTAAATCCTGTTTTGAAAATGAAAGCAATTACAATATAGTCTTCTTTTCAAACCATGAGCTGTAAAAATGACAGAATATATTTTCTTCCTTTTGTCTTTTGAGTGGTGAAAGACTATAAAATATCAATATAAATATATTCAGATGATCCAGTCCAAGCTCTTTTAAATCAAGTTTGTCCTGATGTGTACTTCTCTCAAACAATACCAGTGATTTTTATATATTTATTATTTTTATCCTATTTCCTCAAGCACAATTTTACCTCTTACTGGGACTGAGCAAGTAGACTAATCCAGAAAGCTACGATATACTCTGGACTCAACAGGTCGGTTATGAGTTGATCGACGTCGCCCTCGAGTAATACCATTAACAAACTACAGTCAGCACAGATGAAAATAAAAGTTTTATTTTCTTACTTTATATCACCTAATACAGTGTGATTAAGAGCACATTGGTGTACAGAAATACGAACGACCAAAATATCCTTTTCTTTGTGTTTTTTTTTTATTCTTAGTCTTAACCAGTGTCAATAGTCTGTGTATCTGGCCATACGTGTGATTTCCTGACATTTATTTATTTCCTGATTTCAACACATCGAAAGTGTATGAAACAAAGTTTAAAAGCAAACATGCCATCGATACCTGGTATTTTAAAGCAGGATTTGTTCGGGACATTAAATTGATGAAGACATCCATGGGCATTTGAATGTATAATAATTTCAAATAATTTCTATAACAATTTTCTAAAAGAAGCTGTATTTAGGAAAGGTTTCACTGGTTGATTCTGTCACTCACTCAGGACCACACATTTGTGCAGGAAAAATAGTTTTTAAACTGAACATAACGTATAATTATACAATTTTAAATTCCAAGATGGTGATTTAGACAAAATACACTTACCAGACCATGACCATAGCTTTGTGTCATGACCGAAAGGACAAAATCCCAGATACAAGTGGCTGAAATGAGTTTCCTCCGCAGGGTGGCCGGGGCGCTCACTTAGAGATTGGGTGAGAAGCTCCGTCATCCGGGAGGAGCTCAGAGTAGAGCCGCTGCTCCTCCACATCGAGAGGAGTCAGCTGAGGGGGCTCAGGCATCTGTTTCGGATGCCTCTTGCGGGAGGTGGAAGGACTGTCTCCCGGCTGGCCATCCCTGCTTAGACTCCTGAGCCGGCCCCGGAAAAGCGGGAGAAGATGGATGGATGGATGGACACTTACCAGACACACAATGGCTTTGGAAATCCTAGCTTCGGCTCCTGAATACTAATATTTTGTCAAAATGCAGCAATCCACTCGCTTCTCCTTTCCTTTGTATTTCAGCAGCTTCAGCTGTTCCTGAAGATTAGTTTCAGCAGTCAGTTGCCCAACAGTTTTCCCCATTTTCAGCATTTAAGTGGGTCAAAATGAGATTCACCGCTAGCACATCAATAGGCCTTTTGGCATTTGTAATCAGGGCGTCATGTGCAGACTCCCAGAATGGATTTCTATCATTATAGAGCACAACAATGAGCCACATTTCTTTTCAAACGTCTAGAAAAATGTCATTTTCATCCAAAACTAAATGTGAAATTCTTTCCCACAGAGAGAGAGGAACACCTCTTACCTGCGCCGATGGTTTGTGTTGAAGGGGAACCTGTTGTTCTATCAGGAGCGTCCGGGTGATCGAAATCTGCTAGGTGTTATTGTTCTGGAGGGCTGCATGGTTCAGGCTTGTGAGGCCGAAGGTCGGTTCTGTTTCTCTCTGGTCTTTACTGGACCAGGACTGCGCACCTATCGGCTGGCTGCTGAGGACCAGCTCGGCCAGGAGAGCTGGATAGCCTCTCTGTTCTGCGCTAGTCACATCTACCTTTCCATGATTGTCAGAGACCTGGAGAGACGATACGAAGGTGAGTTTTCCTGCTTGTGTGTACGTGTGCTGGGTGGACTCCTGATGTAAACGCTTTTATTCATGGCTTCCATAAAACAGAAGTGAAACAAGATAAAGGCCTTTCCACCGAGACGCCCGAAGTGACTTCAGCATCCAGTACGATAATGGCTTCCTGGAACACAGGACAACCTTATTTTGTACATGAGAATTCCATAGTCCCCAGAGATGGGCGGAGCTACAGCAGCAATTCAGTACCACTACCAAACCGACCAATCAGCTATAATCTTCACGCCCCTCCCATTCAAGTCAAAGCTACTAATAAGCGATCCCCAAAGCTTTGGCCAAAGAGAAATGCTCACGTCACACCTTTAAATGGTCCAGCACCATTCGGGGAGTGGCCAGTTGTGGGCTTTGATCCCCTGGAAGAGTTTAGTAAACTGCATGAGTACTACGGAAACGAGATTAAACAAATAAGAGAAGACTGGCTGAAGAAAAAGCGTAGAGATATGGGATGTGCAGAAGAAGATCTCATTGATCTGGGCTAGAGGGACTCGTTAATTTAATGCTTCTGCTCGTGCTGTGTAAAACAAACCTAATGATTTTAATGGCGTATCAAATGAAAGGGGTCATGAATTGAGAAACAAACATATTCATTTCATTTCAGAAATAAAATAGGATTTATTTTCATTTTTAAAAAGCTGACCAGCCCCTTTTGTGATGGCATCCAACCCAACTAAGACTAATCCAACTGTGGCTGCACCACTGGTGGGGCGGAGTCTAAACAATCGTATCCGCTGCAAAATCTTGCATAGTGAGGCAAGGTACGAATACTAACCATTTCTTTACAAAAATATCAAAACGAAATGAAAGCGGCAAGCAGAAAGCTCTCGCATCTTTGCCACCAATGCCTCTCTGTGGCCAGTTTGTTGCAGGAGGTCATAACACATCCTCCTAAAGATTTTATTTGTTTATCTCCAAACCCCATCAGTCTTATCTTTGGCATATGGGATGTTAAATCAGGAAGCCTTTTTGACTTTGTTAAACTACGTATGCATGGCAGCTGTTGAAAGTTGACATTTCGCCATAAAGAGGAAGTCCCAAACTATTTTAACAATCCATGTCTGAACACATCTAACCCTTGGTTATAAGCACCACCAGGAGGCCACAGGAAATACAACATTTAACAATGAAATTACCAATTCTGACGTGTGACAAGAATATTGGTCTAAACAACAACATAAAAAAAACCAAACTCATTCATTTATTTTAAACAATTCTAACTTGAATAGATGTCCTAAATAATGATTGGTCATAGTGCAACATTGGCACCAGAGGCGCAAGAGCCCTCGGCTTGCAGCTTTAATGAACATAAATATATTTTAGCCCTCATCTCTAAATCATCACCAGATACTTCTGCTTCCTTTTGAGTTTTGAGATTATCTGGCCATTTTTCATCGCTGGAAGTGTCCAGAATACCATGAATTAATGTTATATTCTCATATTTACAGCTGTTTCTTCGTCTTGGTTGGTTTGCTTCAGTCGGCAAATCTTGGTCAATCTCGAGCTCTGACATTATAGAGAAATAATACGCTGAAAATTCAATTTTCCTCATGAAAACACACATCCTCAAAGTATTTTAAAAATCCAGTTCATGATCCTTTTGTGATTTCTCTGCATTTGTTGTCATGTTACTGCAATGTTTCCTTCTTCAATATATGTTTTAAATAAAATAAAGTTGGATGTCACTTGCTTCCTTGTTTTAGAGCTGAGATTGCACTTTACGATGATTAGCATTTAATGCGTTGTGTTTGATAACATCACATTGTGCACGTGTGATATTTTGTATTAGTGAAAAATTAAACCTGCCTTCCGAATCCTGTTTGCTCTTCATCTTCTCATCTAGAACACTCCCCATAAACACATTCCACATTATAATAGAATAGTTCTCAACTGTGATTTTAGTTTGATTTGTTTACAGAGAAACGTCTTGTTACGGCCGGACCAGAGGGCACTACATGCCTCCACAGGTTTTCTCACCTACATTTAGCCATGATCTCAGACACAGTTGTGTCCCTGCAACCAATATTTTATTATAATTCTACAAAAGTGGCATTTCATGTTCAACAAAACTTTTCTTCTACTTTAGAACGGCATACAGTAGATGTTTAATGATAAATGTGAAGTTAAGAGCCTCCTGAGAGCGAATATCTACTACATTAGTGCAGGCTATTGTCTAAATAAAGTAATTTCACTTTACTTCTGAAAAATGGTCACATGAACAGGGAAGGGAACAACTAACAGTTAAAATGTGGAAGTTGACACTGCCTGGAGGCAAGGTGTGGGCAGTGCCAGGGTAAGCTTTGTGAGGTTGATTGAGGCATTTTAAGTGTGGGACATGCAAAAGTTTAAAGGAAGTATGAAAAAATGTGGTAAACAAATTTCCCTTCTGAAATATAAATAATGATTTATGTACAAAATACAATGTGAGTGAACAAAGGAAAAATCTCTTTATCACATCAATATTTGGTTGATCTCTGATTATTTGAATATTTGATCACTTTTGGTCCATTTTGCCTTCAAACCATCAATTCTTTTTAGATACACTTACACAAAGTCTTGGTTTTCTATTTATAGTCAGATGACTGGTCGATAAAGTTTACCCAATAGGTGCTAATGATGATCAGTGTGACACTTAGGTTGGAACACAGTCATGAACTGAAACAGAAACAGCTGCGCAGGAGGCCTAACATTGGGTGAGGAAACTCTCAAGATACAACACACTTAAAAAAAGGTTCTTTACTGTTTTTTGAGATACTGTTATAGCACTTGTTTAGCAAAAAGAAACTGTGGCCTTTTTGGAACTGTTATTAAAGTGCTATACACAGATGCTGGTCATGTACATCATGCCAAAGTTTATTTATTTCGTATATTTGATGGCTGGTTCTAAATAGTACCTTTGAAGAGATGTGTTAAATGACACCAAAAAGGTCATTTTATGATTACGAGCCAGAAAAACTGATTTGGTTCTATATACATTTTTGTAGTTTTTTTTTTTCAACAAAGTCCCACCGAAAGATTTTTGAGGGGTTTCAAGATGTCCTGTTCAAGATATTTTGAAGCAGTAAGACAAAGGCTTTGTTGAGGACTCTTCAAGAATGAAAGATGTCCAGCATGCAATCAGCTCAGAAATAGCAGAAAAAAATGGGATCTAGGTACATCCATCATTTCTATGGAGAGATGGGATCTTCATGGAGGAGCTGTCTTTGACACTGGAAAGAAGACCAAGCGACTCAAGTATGCACAAAAACATAGGAAGTGGGCTGTATAAAAATGGTTCCAGGTGCTCTGGATTGATTAGCATAAAATATTTGTCTGTAGTAGTTTGTGCATCGAAAGCTGGAGTGTTTGCAGGTGAGGTTCTGGGGCTACATTTCTACAAATGGAGGATTTGTTCAGGATAGGGACCCAACGCTCTGTGTGTGGTGTGGCACAAAATGTAATTACGGTAGTTGATGCAGGTGCTGGCGGTACAAAACTTTTATATAAGCGGAGTATAAAACATGCTTTTATTTATCTACTTCAGGAAAATAAAACAAAGACTAAAACACTATCAGGTGCGAAGTCAGAACTATATGAAGTCATGTGCTCATACAAGAAACTACCTCACACATGACGCAGATGCAACGCTTATATCTACTGGTATTGGTTCATTATCAAAGAAAGGAACATATGAAACATTATTGTGGGCGGGAAAGGGAGGAAAATGTAAAAATGAGGGAGCGGGACTAAAAAAATCTATAAAAATCGATTTGTAATAGTCTCTATTTCAGGATTAATGGTGTTCTCAATCCTGAGAAATACAGGCAGATACTCATCCATCATGCATTGCCTTTAGAGGTCCCCATGATTTGCACCATATTTATTCGCAGCAGGACAATGATCCCAAGCATGCAGCCAAAGTCATTGAGAACGTTCATCAGCATAAAGAACAGCTAGAAATACAGTAGGGGGTGGCCCCAAAGATTCCTGATCAACATCCTCGAGTGTGTGGGATTACATGAAGAGACAGAAGGATGTGAGGATCTCATAAATGTTTGGATTACCACCAACTGAGTTTCTTCGAAAATTGTGGCACGTTTTGCTCACATGCATTTTTGTGTTTTACGTATTCAGATAATATTGCAGATGTAAACACATATTAATTCTAATTATAATGACAGGTTGTTTATATTATTTATGGACAACCTTTAACATCCTCGCTGGACTGCAAATTCCTCTCAAACACCTTGAGTATTTTGTTTCAGGCTAAAAGACCTTATATCAACCATGAGCACTGCAGACAGCAGACATGAGGCATGCCAAACCCCTATAGCGAGAGCATGGTCTTTTCCGCCTCATCCGGATTCCAGTCGTCTCTACCGTGATAAACAGCTCAGGAGAAACATGTCAGAGTAGCTCATGTTACATGTGAGATTTGACAGTTTGAAAACAAAAATTGACACCGTGGCCTACTAGTCAGCACTGGAAGATGCTGCAAACACAAACAGAGTCGATCTTGAGTTGAACATATGGACCAAGCCTCCTCTGATCTAGAGTTCACCATGTATAGATATAGGAGCAGTGTGGTAGTCTAATTTCGGAAACATGCAATTATTATATTTGTTTCATTAGAACTACCCTAAAATATCTGAGAAATCCATTTTGGAATCCATTTTGTATCGACAACTGGAATGATCACCAGAATCGCTATGTTACAACACTCCAAGGATTCAAAATGTCGACATACTGGATACACTTAAGCTCTGCTGCAACCTTTGTGCTATTGTGAGCACATGCAAAGAAAACAGAGATCCCTTACGCATGACTCCTTGACATTAAAGCACTTAACACCCCATAAATAATGTTGGGTGAAATCTTCTGTGGGAAAAATCGCTGGACATCATCACCAATATAACTGAGCTGAGGAACAAAATAAGACCACACTCGTATTTTATCAAAAGAAGTGTCCTGTGAACTCAACAGTCAAGAAAAGGAGGGGACAAGGAACAAGCCAGACTTTTTCTGCTATTTTAGTTGCTCTCAGCTGTCTTCAACTTAAGTCCCTTCAACCCCTCACCAGCCTGCACTGTGCTGACCACCTAAAAACTGAAAAAGGGGATATTTATGTGAACCCTCAAATGGCACCTCATAGTGACTGCAGTGAGCGAGTGAGGTCAAAGACCTCATGCAGTGACAGAATGCACTCAATATGGTCATGGTCAAGCAGAGGGGAGAGGTGGAGGAACTTGGACCCAAACCATATAGCGTCACTATACTGAGAAGGTAATTAAAGCCTTTTTAATTTCGGAATTAGCCAAGGCTTGCCAACGCAGATCAAATAAGATGGGGGCGTTAACATAAATATGAAAAAGATGACCATTGGTTCGTTAAAGAAATGATGTTAATAAGTCAGAACAGCTACAGCCTACCCCATCCCATTCCCAAAATGCACATCTATAAGAATCCTCCCCTGAAGGCAAACATTTATCTGCAGCTAAACTGAGGATAGTGGTGTATTTGACCATGGTTCAAATTGAGTTATACGATTGTGAAGCTCAAACGGTCCCTTACGTCTACATGTCCTTATTAGTCAACGAGAGACACACAGGCTGCTTCCATCCGTATCAAATTCATCCCATTCCAAGACTCTAATAGCTATTTCTGAGCACTGTAAGATGAGAGTGTATCCCAGCCGGTGTCCCTCCATCACTTGCCCCCCGACTTCATCTCTCTCCCCTTTCATAGTTTCCCTCTTTCTCTCTCCGTCTGCTATTTCCCAAGTCGCACTTAAGGTTTGATCTAAAATTAGCAAGGGGGTTTAGTGAGTATATTAGCCCCCCAAGAACAAGTCACCACGCGGCTCCAGTCTTCACTTCTTGAGCTTCTTAGACTTCACACATACCGTCTCGACATGGTGAGTAGCCTTTGGCTAGCTTTTACCCGGCCACACCATGATAGATACCATAGCAAAGCCATTTAATCAGTTTTGCATAGTCAATCTGTCTATAAACAAAGCCTTTGACAGGATAGAGCACATTGTTGTAAACCTATCGGTTTAAAAAAAATTATAGGTTGCTTTTTTGGTGTTTAAAGTTATTTATTAGGTATTTATTAGAGTAGCAATGATTAGCATTCACTATCACATTTAAATTAAATATTTAGAATAATCTGAATTTTAAGATGTACTATATCTGGGTGAATTGTTAAATGTGTTCCACTGCTACCACACCAACAAGATATGGAAAAAATATGCAATAAAATTATGGACAAATGTTGAAACACAGTGCATACAAATCTAGGCACCCAAGAAGGCCAAGAGGAGGGCAGGAGGAGGAGAGGGATCCTCCAATGTATTCTCCATGTTTGAGCAGAGCCAGATTCAGGAGTACAAAGAGGTAATTTTTTTTTTTTAACAGCAATACTTTTCTTCAGTTTAAATTTTAATTTATTGTTTCATCTGTTAAAACACTTAAGAGGTTACATCTTATATTTGAAAATGGCTGCTAACTGTTTAGAAGAAAAACAGACATTTGCTGACCACATTTTAGTTAAATAAATGTATATTTCCGAGATAGCGTTTTAATCTTTATAGAATAAAAGTCGTATTGTTTATATTACACATTGCATTTATGAACAGATTTAATGTGTTATGTTTGAAAGGCCACGCTTTAAATGCAACAATTTGTTTAGAAGACAAAAACAACACTTTCTCGCATTTTGGTTTAAAACGATATATACCGGTACTTTTCTGATCTTAGGTTGAATATTTATGTGATAAAAGTCTTTTTCAAGCGCAATCAAAATGTAAAGATTAAATACCATTTGTATTACGAGCCATTTTAAGAACATAAAAATCTGTTGTATGTGTACAGATACAGATACCCTTATTTAGCATTTAATCTTGCTTGTTAAAGTGTAAAAATGCAGCTCGCACACGCACCTGTCGAGCCTCTCGATCCCTTCCGAAGAGCAGCTGAAGACAACTGAGCGAGATCTCGCGTGTAGCACAAAGATAACCGTAATTTAATCCAGATTTAATTTTACCCAGACTCGTTGGCCCAAATTTCCACAAAAATACTCAAATACATGTATAAACACGACGCGAGTGACACGAGCTAGCATGTGGGCTAATTAAGGAAACGTTGGTTTGGTTTAATGAAGCCTTCTCAAGTGTTTCTCGAGGAATGTGACATTGACTTAACATCTCTCCCAGATGGAAAGAAGGATCAGCAAGGTCTCCGAGGGGATCTTGGGGCGCTAGCAGCTGCCGTTATGTAATTCATCCACTTCTTGAATTTCACGATTGAGATTTACAAGCAAAAGAACTTTTCAATTAAAATCCAAATAATCTTACATTTTAGTTAGAGCCAGGTTTGTTTTACACCACAAACGACCATTTTAATACCTTTATTACTTGTATTTTTCTCTCAATCATAGGCTTTCACAATCATTGACCAGAACAGAGACGGTATCATCAGCAAAGACGACCTTCGGGACGTTTTGGCCTCAATGGGTTTGTCTTCACGTGACTTTTTGTCCTATGAATACAAATCTATGCTTTGTACCAACCACTTTCATCTCTGTAGGCCAGCTGAATGTGAAGAATGAGGAGTTGGAGGCCATGATCAAGGAAGCCAGCGGCCCCATCAACTTCACCGTGTTCCTCACCATGTTCGGCGAGAAGCTGAAGGGTATAACAACTCCCATCTTTCTTTTTTCAGTCGGTTCGGTGTTGTCCTAATAATAGGCTCTTGATTGCACTGAAAGGTGCTGACCCCGAAGACGTCATCGTGTCCGCCTTCAAAGTGCTGGACCCAGAGGGCACTGGCTCCATCAAGAAGGAATTGTAAGGTTTTACCTAATGTATTTTCCATTAACTAACATTTTATGATTTTTATGTCTAAATGCTGCTCGGTCTTTGTCTTTACAGCCTTGAGGAGCTTCTGACCACTCAGTGCGACAGGTTCACTGCAGAGGAGGTGAGAAGATGCTGCTTTTCTGCATGACATTTTCAAATCTACCAAAATTCCATTCATGCAGCAACTCCATACACACTTGATTGCATTCATGATGCATTTAACAATAATGAAATTCTCTGCTTCTACCCTTAGATGAAGAATCTGTGGGCCGCCTTCCCCCCAGATGTGGCTGGCAATGTTGACTACAAAAACATCTGCTACGTCATCACACACGGAGAGGAGAAGGAGGAAGAGTAAACCACCCTAGAGAGAAGATGAAACAGAGATAAACATGCATCCCTCACTGCTTTCTCTTACTTCTTTTCTTACGTTGCGTTCCTTCCTTTCTTTCTTTCTTCTTTCCCACCATCTTTGTTACTCTCTCAAGCACTTACTCTCTCCATTGTTCAAAGATTTGTCTCCCCGGGACTAAATTGCGAGGGTGGAGAGGCCCGTGACCACAGTGTCTGTCAACTTTCTCTTTCTCTGCGTTTCTCATGTAAAACCTGTGACCACTCCTCTTTCGTTAAAGTCCAGACCAAACCGCTGTGTCTTGTGCGGAGTTGAAAATGTCTCCCTAGAGATATGTAGACACCTCACTCTTGGGGGATAGATGCAAAATGGCATGATCTTGCTCTACAATAGAGGAACCATACATCATACTTGTTTATTTCCCTAATGAGTGGCTTATTCGATGGGTTTTGTGTGGAGAGAGCTTTGGTATCCTAAAAGTGATGCCAAGCTCGTCCAGAGAAAGAGAGGGGGGCAGACCATTCTTGGATGAGAGGGGAGCAGGGACTGAAAGAAAACATACAGTCTTCACTCCTCGTCTGCCCTCTTTCTCTGATTTTTTTTATCCACCCTTTTGCTTTCTGCATCTGGGCCTGCTTTGCTCTGTCAGAAACTCTTCTGTAACCAATAAAGACATTAACTGTGAATAAAACATGTTTTTGTACTGCTGTCTCCACTGGCTGTGTGTGATACGTGGAATCAAATTTGAAAATGTAGGTTTTGGGAAAACTTGTAAACTGTTTAATGATCATTTCTTTTCCACTTTGTGGAAAGGGACACGTTCAGATTAGGCTTTTAAATATATTCTAATAAACAGAGATCACGTGTATCCCATTACAAAAAGTTGCTCCCAAAATTAATAGGTTTTGAGACAAGGAAATACAATTAAAAGTGGAAAAAGCTTTGTGTGCATGATATTTATGGACACGATCCCCCAGTTCAACAAGGTGACTGTCTGGTTTGGGGATCACATGGTTTCATATCTACTTGTTGGCTTCATAAGACCAGTACCTCCAGTAGGCTTCGGGCTGTTTGCAGCCAACTCCAAAATCACTGTGTTTAGAATCAGCACCTCTAAATAAAATGCCATGTTTCTTAGTCGGAAAAAGGTGGTCACATGTATCTTAGGTTCTTCTGTCACAAGTAAGTGATCTATGGTATGGGAGATTGACGGAAATATTGGTATTACTTACGCAGAACTGCAATCAATGTGTCTTGTCCGTCGTGGTGGAAATGTAGCAGAGCTGTAAGGTGACTCCTGATTTACTATGTTCCTTCCATTACATGTGGCCATGAGATCTCAGAAAGGCCACCTAAATGAGTTTCCTATGCAGGGTTTCTTGGCACTCTCTCATAGTTGGGTGAGTTTAGTCACTCGGAGAAGAGCTGGTCCTATACATGAAGAAAAGCCAGGTGAGGTGTTCCATGCATGTTCCTCCAGGAAAAGGCCCCAGAGAAGACCTAGGACACACTAGAGATTGAGTCTCCCTGCTGGCCTAGAAATCCCCTAAAGAGAGTCTGGGGAGAAGAGTCAGGGGAAGGTAAGCTTCTAAAGACATATTTAGACACTGTTTAGAAGACTTTTAATATCTCCAGAAAATGAAAGGATTCTGTGTTGTAATTATAGATAATGGCGTCTAGGGTTTACACTATTACTAATTTTTTTATTAGTTTAGTCAGGGATGAATGAAAATTTCAGTTTTAAACCCACGTTTTGGTTTCTTCACAACGTTTAAAGTTTAATATAACTTTGTTAAAGATGACGAAGTAAATAGTTAATCTTATACTAAAACAGAATAGAATACTACAACAGAAAATAACACTCTCGATGGACATTTTAATATATTATGATTTATTATTCATCACAAATGTCATTATTAAATACACTGTGAACTTTCTCTTCTGCAGTTTTAGTACAACAGTCCATCATCAAAGACTTTATTTCTCTCTTAACTATAAAATGCTTCCATGTAAACTTAAAACAAGCATGAGACAGTACAGGATGATTAGCAACCTAAGGAAAAACTAAAACAACAAATTAAAAAATAATTTAAAATAAATTGTACAGCAATTCAACAACATACATTTGGTCATCCTTACCAATAGAGAAAACCACCACACGGCTTGCTGTCTAGGAGTGCTAGTAAATGAACACTGAGTTACCTGGCTTTAATATTGATGAGTACAGCATCCAAATCATGCCACGTGTCCACCTGTTGAGGGGTGTTGGGAGAATGCCTGACCATAACCAGGTTTATGCTAGTGCTTAAAACAGAGGACAATACTTCATCGTAAGATAAACCTGCAACACAACCAGGCAACCCTCTCAAAATTGCTCTACTACCACCAACAGTGAAAGCAGTGCGAGTCCACAGGTGATTAACACATTAATTTATGTGCGGAAAGATAGATTGCATAGACAACTAGCTTGCTTACCATTAGAACAATGCCTTTTGAGGAAGCGACAACCATCGAGGTCAGTACTGCCTTTGAATGAGGCCATTGGGACTGAATAATGCGCCAAGTCCATGAAACATCGTATTGCAAGGAAATCAAATCTCATTGATTACAGTTGATGATATTCGAGGAACGGGAGTTCTCTTACCTATGGTCCAGTCAGAAGGAGAAAGTTCGGTCTGAAGCAATAATGCATCAGCGGATTGACTGTTATCCACTGGTATTGACGTTTCATCAGGGGCGACAATGCCAAGTTCAAGATTTCCAAGTTCAATTTTTAAATGGAGGTACCTTTCCTTTTCCTCACTCTCTTCTAATTCTTTGGGACCATTTCCCCTTTCAGTGGGATGCATCACAGCAAAAATAATAATATTCTATATAAAACATCAATCTCCCATTACACAAATACTGCTGCAACTTTTTCAGTGATTAGGAAATGTCTTCAATAAATAACAAATGCTTGATGTCATCCACCAGGATGCTGGGAGGAAATGTGCAAAAAACCCCACTATTTAACACTTTTAAAACAAACAAAAAAAAATTTAAACACTCCTAAAACAAAGCTGCTATTCCAGTCTACCAGGCATCTTGCATAGAAAAATAAAAAATCCAATCCAAAAAAAAGTCTAATAACTATTATAGATATATGGTTTCTTCAAATTAAATTAATACTTTACACACCTCAAAACATTACAGCCTGAAGTCAAGAGCTTCAAAGGTTAATGCTACAGTGCTGCATTGAGTCCTTCCCCTCCAATTACTACTAGAGTCCTGAAGCACAGAACCTAGTAAAAAAAATTAAAAATAAAAAAAAAATCAACAGCCTCAGTGCATGGATTCCATACGATCCTAATCTGACGTCTACAGCTATACGAACATCGAGATAATTGACATCAAACCACACAGCGCTATCTACACTTGGTAGATTTGGTACAATGGAAGCTGTGAAGTTCATCCAAAGCAATTTGAAATCTCTTCAGGATGTACATCCAATTTTTATCGTGGTCTCTGAGATTATCATTTACATGTTTTGAAAACGGATGCCTATTAGAAGCGAATTCCTCTACTTCCAAAAAAACTCCCCTCCAACGAGAGCCTTGGTGGAAGGAGAAACTCCTTTGAGAAGAGATGGAAATGAAAGCGTTATCAGCACAAGACTGTGACACGACTCACAACACAGCCAAGGCACAAACATACAAGACACACCAACGATCAATAAATAGGTCCTCCAGAAGTCTAATAGACAACTTATTACTAGTCACTGCCTTATGCAGCAGAAATGTTTTATTCCGGGATTCTGGTTGAGACACCTCTCGGGTGACGGTCAGCAGAGGATTGTGGGACTGGCACAAACGGCGCTAGGGAACGGACACTTCATCATCTGGCTGAACTCCATTGGGGTTCTCTGGTTCAGCAGTGAGTGCAGCTGAGATGATAAGGAAACGCTGATCCAGTTTTCGTAATGTAGACTTCTTGGGACGAAATGGATACTACAGGAGATTGTTTATTTTCCCTCTCTGTCTGCAGCCATTCGGATACCTTGTTCGCCTTTGGTCTCGCATTCTACCGTGAAGGAAAAGCAAAACAAGAACTAAGCCAAATCTTTGGCTGCTGCAGCTCCATTCTTCTCAGTCTCTGCTCCTGACCCTTTATCCTTTTTCTTACTAGCCTTCTTCTTCTCCCGCTCCGCCTTTTCCTTCTCCTTTTTCAGCCTTTCCTTCTCATTTTTCTCCATTTCTTTCTTCTCGCGCAACTTTTGCTTTTCCCCCTCCTTCTCACGCTTTTTATCCTCCTTGCTTTTCTTCTTCTTTTTCCCGTCTTCCTGATTGGTTGTTTTAGGAAGCTCTGTGCAGGGTGGTAATGGTGCATTGTTTGCGGTGGGTGATGGAATTGTTGGGGTGATTTGTTCAGAGACAACTTTCGGTGATGGTTGTAGCAAATGCCCGCTGGACGTTGCTGTGGTTGTAGCAAGCGGGCTTGGTCCATGTGATGCTGGCAGACGTCCACTGGCTCCAGAAGCAGGGGGCACAGGAGGTTTTGAGGTAACTTGACTTGTGCTTCTTCCAAGGGGCTGCACTGGGACACTATTCTGTCCCAAGCTGCCAGCTGCTGAGCCTTTCCTGTTTTGTGGTTGCAATGACGCCTTGGACTTTCTGAGACCTGGAAGCGACAAAAGGCTTGATGAAGCACGTAAGGGTCCAGGAGGAGGAACAGGACTGCCCAGGAACGACATGCTGCCACCAGAGCTCATTGCAGCAGCCCTATGTTTCTGCTCAAAGATGGCCCGTGTGCCATGCAAACGACGAGCTGGCTGATGAGTCAATTCTCCACGAGATTCCCGCCACTTACGAACCTGAACACTGGACTCCCTCTCTATAAGTGCCTCTGTCACAGATAGAGACACAACCTGAAGACATTACAGAAAGTTTGAGAAAGGATATGGCAAACATCAATATTACTCAAAAACAATTTGTGTACAGACCTCCTGAACCAGAACTTCCTCCCTGATGGATTCTGGTGAGATGTTCCTGAGGCGCTCCATAGTCTCGTACATGCCCTGCAGCTCACGGAGCTTATCCACAGATCCCAGCATCTGCTTGAGGAGCACCAAACCCACTCTGAACACGATCTTCACTCCTGATCCACAAAATAAATATATTATTTTAAACTTGAACCATGAACCTTCACTTTTCATGCCTAAAAATGTTGTTTTCACAATTCTGAGTATTACATTTAGTCATTTTTTACAGCAAAAATTTAGAACGAATCGAATTTAAGTGTTATAACAAAAATCAAAAGTGTTGAGACAAAAAACATGTCAAAATAATGTGAAAAATTTGTAGCAATGAGAATACTTGTGAAACAATGTGGACACTTGAGTAACTGACCTTCACAGAAGAACATGTCCCAGACACGCAAGACACACGACCAGGGCAGTGTACGGGAGAAAACGCACATAAACCACTCAGTCATGTACAGTATCGGGTCAATCTTAAATTTCTTCAAGTGACGGTAAGCCATGGGACACACTCTCCTCAATAGAGAGAAGAAAATCTCTCCATCCAGCTGAATTGCTTCCTGAGAACCAGAAGAGAGATTAAAGAGGGAAAACAATGCTCTGCACTACAAGGAAGAGTCTGAGAACGAAATCTTACCAAACCAGCACTGTAATAACCAGGCAAGTACTTCTCGCAGATTTGCACCAGACACCAGAAGGCTTGCTGCAAGAAAACACAGAGAAACAAGTGATTGTTTTAAACTTGGACATCGTGACTACCTCAAATCGGCCTAGCAAAGAAACACGATGAAGCCCTTACCTCTGCAGGCATGTGCATGAGCAGCACCGCAGCCACTGGTGCCTGCGCCTGACAGTAGCCCTCATCTGGACGGTAAATGGTGTAAGCCTTCAGAATACGATACAAGTCCTGCTGCCTGAAAACACACAAATAGAGATTTACTTTTAACATCATAACACAATGGTTGAAATGTCATTTTGGGAATCTATTATAGCAGCTCTTTAAACTGTGATCTGCTTCAGAGAGCGGTAAACGTTTGAAATGGAAAAGTTGAAAACTGCTGACGACAAGCAGAAGAGAAAATCTTTTCTTATGTATTTACCCATGTCCTCCACGAGCAGCAAACATCTCATGGAAGGGAAACTGACGGTGCAAGTCCTTCTCTATGATATCCAACCATTTGGGGTCTCCCTGCTCTTGCTCTAATTCCTAAGAGAAAAAACGAACAGCATGTAGATTAATTTATTTTTACACAAATACACACTCTCTTAAATAGAGAAAAATGATTTAAAGGGGCCATATAATGCCAAGTCAACGTTTTCTGACATTCCTAACATCTTTTAGTGTCGTTCCCTCATCAAAAACATGCCTCAAGATTTATTCAGAATCTTTCATGCATGTAATCCTGTAAAATAGCCCGATGTTCCTTGCAACACACACAGTTCTAGCACCTCCAACCAATCGGATTAATTAGTACAGCTCATCTCTATGCAGATCAGCAGTCCCGCGCTGCAGAACAATGCAGAGAAAGTGTATTTTTGTCGATTTTAATGTAATTGGGTAGGTCGATGTCAAGCAATTTGGGCATCGACGATGTCCAATGTGAAACATTGCGATGGACAATGGCATTGTCCAAATCATCAGCTTAGATTTGAGCATTGCTGCCTAAAAAAATGGTGACACAACAGTATTAGCGGTTATGCTAACCAATCCAGCATTGCACAAAAATCATGAAATCGGTTAATAATTTAAAACGAAACACCATTAGAAAGAATAAACACATTGCAGATCCCAAACTCCTACATTATTTACATGAAATAGATCCAAACTTTGTTCATTAACTTTATCTCACGCAAACAGCACGAGAGATCGTTAGCATGCTCTGGCACTGAACTGCATGAAGTGTGTTGTTCATTCTACACGTTTATGGCAGATTCATTCACTTGCAAAGTGATGAGACCAAGAACTCTTTGATGCAATTTGAACTTTATTTATGTTCATTTCCAGCCAGGGGCGTGGAGAAAGCATGACTGTGGGAGGTTACGATTAATATTGCATTTAGAAAGTTACTAACAGAGCAGTGCTAGTATACAGAGGTGAAATATTTATAATCACTGCTGTAAAAGTTGCATAATATGACCCATTTTAACCTATTTTTCAACTCAAACAAATCTTTTTAGTACTTGGAAAGAAACACCAAAAGGTTTTCAGATGCGCACCTCAAACTTTCCAGGATTGGACAGAAGGAGTTCCTCGCTGTTGGAGAGCAGTTGCCAGGCTTTAGCTCTGAGAGATGATGGGATTCCTTTCCTGCAGCGCATTTTTACCTGCAAAAGAAAGACAAATTAGCATGCAATTGACCTTCATGTATTAGAAAGGCGACAAATGTAAAACTTTGACTAAATCTGACCTTTTGAAAGCGTCGCAAGATCCATTTGTCCCAGTTTCTGAACATGTCGAGCCATTTCATCTCTCTCTGTCGGGCCACAACCACAGCAATCTCTGCTTCACTAAAGGATGGAGAAGCTTAACAGTTTTATTAAGAAAATCTCAACAACACACACAAAAAACTACAAGAAACTCAAAGTCCTAAACGCAAAACTACAAATGTGTTGGTTCCACTACCCCGCTAGATTTAAATACCCAAAACTAACGTATGTTTACAAAGCAATCACAAATAAAGTATTGTAATAGCCCTCCAAATGAAACATATACATTCATGGTTCCATAAGCCCTAAACTTACAGGAAATGAACAAAGAGAGTTGACCAAATGTATTTGGGTGCACATGCTGACAACCAGTCTGCAGCGTTATCGAGGACGCCTTTAAGTGACAACCGTCTATTTATTATTAATATTAAAATAATACAACACATTGCATTGTGTTTGATTTACCATATTTTTAGCCGTATAAGACACACTTTTTCTTCCCCAAAACTGAGGGGGAAAAGTTAGTGCGTCTTATACGGCGAATGCAGAGCGCCGCGGAGTGGAGGGTGGTCACGGCCATAGGAGAGGCGTAAGAGAGGCCGCGGCTTCGGCCTAGCTCCTGTTCTGGTAAAAAATATACCTTCTCTATTGATAATAAACACTGGAGACCGTTTGAGAGAGAACACAGCAAATGCAGCTATTTATTGTAAAGATTTAGCAGTCTCAACGCATTTCCTACACACGTGTTATCCGCATTGGAAAAAGAACCTCGAGCCTCTCAAAGTAAGACAAGCGCTGGAAGAAGGGCGGGACTGAAGTATGACGTGTGCTCTTTAAAGTTTCTCAAATTACATTTCTCTAAATGACCACTAGATGGTAGTATTATATAGGAAAATTCCCATCACACTCCGGAGCCATCAGTGCGTGCTTACGTTGTCGCCCATCTTTGCTTAGATCGTAAGGAGCAGGTATGAAACATTCCTGCCTTTTTTGTTAATTTTACTGTTTACTGACTGTTCATGTTACATGTTTGGCATATAATTGTTCTTAAACTGCTGTTAACTTTTACACAGTTGATATTAAATATTTTACTACAGTATTTGGTTCAGAATCTTTTTTTTTCTAGATCTTCCTCATTTAAAATTGGGTGCGTCTTATATACCTGTGCGTCTTATACGGCGAAAAATACGGTAACTTAAAACAACATTAATATTAGTGCTATTATTATTATTATTATATGAAAGGGCGGGACAAACCCAGGGGTAATGAGTAATTACAATGGGTAACTATGGGTCATTTAACGTATTTGAGACAAAGTTTCTGTGGTATATCTACCCCTACCCCCCCAATTACATCCTGTTTGTCTCTAAAGTCCTATCAAAGGCAAAAGGACACACAATAAACCTTTATAAAAATTGTACATTTGATAATTGCACCAATACAAACGGTCAAATAAAACAAAATGTGATATTTTATAAATACGTTACTTTTTTTGAATGTACAATGAGATTCACTTAACACTGCAACACTAGGATTAAGGATTAACAATAAGGATTTGTGAAATAGTCTGAAACAGCTAAATCAGAAAAGCAAAGATCTAAATGACAGACGTCTAGCTCAGCACGTGAGAAAAGCTAATTAAAGGCCAAACCACACTAGCTATTTTTAAATGGTTGACCAAGCATGTGGTGGTTACTACATTAAAGCTGAAGTTGAATAAAAAGGAAATGCCTGATTGTAAAGGACCATGTTGGTTCCAGTTTTAGCAGAATTAGTCAGTACTAGAGATAAAGTGGCGACGGTCAGGGGAAGAGAGACAAAAGTGAGACAGTCAGTGACTCAGATGACGCCTATCAGCACAATATGAGTCATTCACAACAAACACATGAAGGACACAGAGAGAACGAGCAGATCCATGGTTTCTGTACGACTTGACTATATGCTCAGCTGCAGCAGAAGGAATGATATTATTTATATTTAACATCTCAGCAGTCACCACTGCACCTCGTATCAATGGTTTAGCATTTAATCCACCATTCACATTTAGAATGAGTGGCTATTCACTTAACTTTAACACTACACTATAATCTAATTGCTATTAGAACACAATGCAACTCTAAAATGGTCAAGCTTTAAAAGGGACAAAGGGATGTAAACTCTTTGACCATTTTTGTACTGAAATGCGATCATCGTCTGTGAATGCTATCAATCGTCTGTGATACATAGGCTATGCCATCAGCAGATCTGGATTAAGATCTTGAAAAAAATACAACATCACTACTTGTTATCTCAGAGGCGAAGGGGAATGAGCCAATGTGAAAAAAGCAGAGAGCTCTTTAAAAGCACATTGCTTAATGGTTATGCAAATTGGAGTGATTAATAAGTAGCTGGAGGAAAATGCAAGTATTTTTGCCAAAACATTTTTAGTCAACTTGCATCACAACACAGTTAAGCCACACAAGAGGGTTTCTCTTAAATCATGATGACACAGAAACTAATAAAAACCTTAAGGACCCCAGTTATTAATTTTTTGTGTTCTCTCTGTTAACATCAAGCCTGAAGTCTTGAACCTCCTGAAGTTGTCGATGAGGTTCTTTATCTTCTAAAGCAGCCAAGAGCCTCCAACTCTTGTAAATTCTTGGGCTGCTTTGCATGAATTGTATGTTTAAGTTCTTTAATGATATTGAGGTCAGGAGACTGAGATCCTCCCCAGACTCTTCACTTGTTCTGGTGGAACCAGTGACCAGTGGACTTGGCCTTGTGTTTTGGGTCACTGCAGTGTTGGAATGATAACACGCTGTGTTCATCTTCCCATCCATTTTGACCAAGTTTCCTGTGCTTTTGGAGCTCAAATATCCCCAAAACATCAGTGACCTGCCTCCGTGCTTCACAGTGAGGATAGTGTTCCCTTCATTATAGGCTTTGTTGACTTCTCTAAATGTAGTGTTTATGGTTTTGGCCAAAAAGTTAAACTTTGGTCTCATCGCTCCAAATTACTTTGTTCCAGAACATTGGAGGCTTGTCTCTGAGCTGTTTGGCATATTTCAAGTCGAGTACTTGTGGCGTACTAATGGCTTTCTTCTGGAAACTCGCCCATGGAACCCATTTTTCTCCAAGTGTCTCCTTGTAGAGAGCCCTGTATATCAGCTGAAGTTGTACTTTGATGGCTCTTTTGCTTCTCTTATGGCTCAAAATTGTGAAAATGTCAGTGTGTAACAGAATGAAAGAGGCAAGGGTCTATCAGAAGCCTAGAAACTCAAAAAACTTTTAATGAACACACATTGACTACAAGCAAATAGGTCGCAGATGAGGATGGTTATGAGTCAGTTATTGTGCATGTTACCAGGCCAAAATCAACGATGTTTAAACTTTTGTTCACGGTCATTTAGAAAGCTTCTGTTGTCATTATGATTAAAAAAAAAGAGTAAACACAGTTATTTGACATCATCATCATCATTCATGTGTTCTGAAGAGAAAAAAACCAAGAAAATACATCGGAAAGTATGAAAGGGTGTGTAAACTTTTGAGAACAACTGTAGGTGTGAAATGTTTCTCAAAAAGGTGCAGAATTCTTTTTTTTAAAGGCGATTAAACAATGCAGTTGCGGTCATATGTGTATTACTACAACTGTTAGCATTTATTACAGCTGTAAAGATAAGCTAATCTCTATTGAGTCTCAAAACACCGGCACAACCACGACAGATTCCATTAAGGTGTACATTCTGATGGATTCTGTGTTCTAAGGCGAAATTCTGATGGAACACTCCATTTGTTTTCTTGTTCTCCCAGAGGAAAAATGGAGAGCCTGAAAGCTTAGGAAACTAAGAAGCTGATTTTCAAATCTGGAGATAGCACTATTAGCATAGCATAGATAAGTGAATCAGATTAGACCAGTCGCCTTTCAGTTAAAAATGACCACATTTGTTTATTACTACCATATTTTTTCTATTTAAAACTTACTCATTTAGAGTAACATATTTTAATATGCAGAAAATATAAGAAAATGTAAATGTAATCTCGT
Organism: Danionella cerebrum; assembly: GCA_007224835.1. Lineage (NCBI taxonomy): Eukaryota > Metazoa > Chordata > Actinopteri > Cypriniformes > Danionidae > Danionella > Danionella cerebrum. The sequence continues at coordinate 61,421 of SRMA01025182.1, read as the reverse complement.
TATACTCCATTCTAGAGAAACAATCACTAGACTCAGCCTAGACAACATCTATGTTTCTTTAATTAAATTCTGACCGCTACTTGTTTGAATAGATTCAATGGTTCGAATTGCTCAATGGTTTAAAAACAATTTCTACTCAATTTCTTCAAGTTGGAGAACATGTCCATGCCTAAAAAAATGAAGAGTGGCTTGCTAAACAAATTTGAGTCATGACCAACAATTTTTGCCTTCTCTAAGAGATTTTTTTTTTTTAAATAAAATATAAAAAATACAGCCTCTATTTCATAAATAATGTTGAAGATTTCTAGACATAAAAAAAAAATATTGTCCTCACAATAAAAAGAAAATAGAACATTGGCACCAAAACCAGCCAACACCAATATGTCAGTGATATTTTATGGAAACAATTTCATTGTAAGATTAATCAACCTTTGTAAATTTCAGCTGACACTCACCTGCCCTCGCTGTACTGCGCTCCTCCCAGGAAACCATATTTATCTGTTCTCCTCACTGGACCATTTATCTCAGAGTCGGAACCAATGGAGCTACCATCCTCGCCGAGCCCAGACAGCGACTCCAGTGTGCCGGACATCAGGCTGGCAGACTCCAAGTAACTGAGTGTGTCCGGTGCTGGACGAGTGTGCGCTGCAGGTGGAACCAAGCACCCAGGAGACTCTTGCACCAGTAACAGTGGTGGCTCAGCTTTAGAGGGGGTGCTAGAGGGCTCTGGACTCATATTTGCAGGGCTACAAGGGTTGAGATCAGGGTGCGGCTGGGTGAATGCTTGTGTTTCTTTTTGCCTTGAGTCAGTGGGTGCTGCTTCTGAGACAGGACCATCAACAGGGGGAGCTGGAGTGGACGTCTGACTTACTTGAACATTGGGATAGAGATTAGGACAGGGATTAATTTCAGGCAATGGCGACATCTGTTGCTCATGTGGTTCCCCGTCTGTTTGGACAATTGGATCATTTTTTGTATTAGCATCTCCTTCATTAGCATTAGGTACCTCTGCAGGGGGACCAACAGAGTTATTTGTTAAATTGTTTTGGCCTGGTGTGACCTCCCAAGACGAGGAGTTTCTTCCATCGGTCTGTAATATAGGGTTTCCCATCACAGCCCTGTCGCCATAGAGAGACGATTTCGGGATTGGGGTTTCTGAGGGGAGCTTCTGTGGGCTGGAGGGTGCAGGCATTGACTGTTCAGCCATAGCTGGAGGAGGGGGTGTAAGGGCTGTGACTTCAGCCATACCTTCAGCTCATCTGATCCTCCTGAACAAAAGAGACAATTACAAAACTGACTTGAGTTACAAGTAGTGTTGCCAACTTCTCAGTAAGAAACGCTGCTATTGGCCGACTAAAAAAAAAGGGTTGATTATGTCATCAGCTCATTTGCATAAAACCAATGAAATACGCACCCATCCCCTCATGATTTTTCATTTTTGTTTTTGCATCAAGAAATTAATTATATATATATAAACATTTCAGAGACGAGAAAAACTGTGTAACGTATTTTATAATATTCATGTGGAAATATGTTATATGTTCCACATACAAATCGCTAAATTTTGCTTTTTGATTTTATTTTTGAAAAAGTAATTAAATTGGCAACAGTGGTTAGAAGTCTTTTTCCTATTTTGGTAAGAGAATAACTTTAATGCAATGATTAAATCATATTTCTTGTATAAAGAGCTTGATTAACCATTTAAAGCAGAATTTGGCTTTTCTTCACCTGGTTTTTGTACAAACATAAACAAATATTCCTGAAAGAACTCAGTGTTTACTATGTTTACACACCTACCTCAAAGCTTTTCACAGTACTGTGTTTACGTTAGTAGCTGGAGCATAACATGATAATAAACTCATAATAGGTAAGTTTTCACCACGAAAGGTCCTCATTTCAAAACAAACTTACTACAATGAAATGTAGTGCAGAAAAGAAGCTACATTAATGAACCCAGAACCAACTTAAAACGTAATTCACGTTTTTAGATTAATTTTCAACCCTATGCAATATGTATTTTTATTTAATGAAAACATACCAAGTAAATATTTAGTATAATATATTTCGTGTTAACGTCAACATTAAAAAATTCTAACTTTTAAAGACGGTGAAAATTAATTGACGTTTGCATCTCAAAGCAATGAAGCATCAAAATACATAAAAAAGGCGTTTTTAAGTCTTGAACATTTCTTGTCGTTTTAACGAATCTGCCGCACTGAAACAGATGACATAACTCAGGTAAACTTCGCTAGCTAATGCATGTGGACGTCTCGAAGAAAAAGCCGTTTTTATCAAAACTCTTTGGGGGAAAGCTCTATTTGAAAAACGGGCACGTGCTAGTGATTACAGTGTAAACTGCAAGGATGTAACGTTATTCATAAAATAGAATTTAAAAGACCATACATCAATTGAAACTGTAAAGCACGCGGGTGCCCGGATTTGTCTGGCAAGTTTATCCTAAAAGCTGTTAATCGTGCAATACGATATATCGTACAAGAGCAAAGTATCTTATAAATTGTGCCTTTATAGTCACGTTTCTTTGTCTCACAGCAACTTATCGAATTCTAGAGATGCTAGAAATGGGGTGTAGGTTACTCTTTGCAGCTGACAGTGGCCTGCTAACACGCTAACTTTGCTAATAGCAACATGTCCCAGCGGGGCGATGAGCTTGACTTCCCGGTTTACTTCGCAGGAAATGAGCACTATTGTCATTTACAGTGTGTGTAATGTTTGTTACATTTTGTGTTTGAGACAATAGGAAGAGTTAACGGACTAGACTCACCCCCTGGACCTGGGACGTCCCCGTCCGGTTGGATTTGAAGGGGCTCCTCTCAACAAAGCGAACTGCGACCGCCCGCTGAAGCTCGAAAGGTGTCACTAATCCTACAGAAAAGCTGGAATTTTTTACCAAAACTGGGGTGAGGGATCTATATGGAGGGCTGTATGCCCCTGAGCTAATATTGTTAGCTAAACACTGCCGCTCCGCCCTGTCTTCCCACTCACCCGCGTGAAAACAGATGGGTATCAGCGTTGGCATTGAGTGCGACTGTTTACGGCGTTTTAAGTCATTAAATCCCTCTGAAATGTGAACCGAACCGCATCGCTGGAACAGACAAACACGGCCCTACGTCTGGCCGTGTCCGTATTTCCTGCACCCAACTCTTGGTGACAGCGACGTGCGCGCACCTGTGACCAAAGTGTGAGTCTCTGACGTAATGACGGCGAGACCAGGCGCTAATGTCTCGTCAGCCACTAGATGTCGCTCCCGTACAATAGTGTACTTTTCGCTTGGTTACGTTGCAATATTAACTAGAAAAGAACTTAGTCATAAGAAAAATTTTGAATCTGGTGTATCACAATGCAAAACATATCTAATACTGAGAAAATCTCTGGAACAAGTTAACAAAAAAAATTATAATATTCTATGAAAGAATTCTATAGTATAGTCATCCCATAAGCATTTCTATAAGTGATATAATTGTCATGGTTTAACCAACTACGTCAATCTTTTACCCTTCATTTCATATGGAAAATAGTTTCGTTGCGAGAGGGCCGTCAGTAGTCATTAAAAATATATTATTTTTACTATGATTAGCATAAACAAACCCCAGTGTCTCTATGATTTGTTCTTGAAGACATCCATTGCCAATAATTACCATTATAAATTAGTTGTAAATATATAACCCCTTCTTGAGTTTGGGATTCAAATACTTTTGCGCGGTGGTTGCTATGTTCTTGCACAGACTGATAACCTCCACTGGTGTGATCTGCTTTAAGTCTCTATGAGGTTCTCAGTTATAAGTCAATGGACAATTTCACAGCATTCTCCCTGATTTCTTCTTTAGTGGTACCAGTCTGAAAAATAAAGCAACCCTAGTCAGAGCAGTGTGGTGGTTGTAGCTTGAGCAGTGCTGAAGGAGATGTGTTTTGAGATCTTTTTTTCCAAAGCAGAAGACGAATTGTTTATTTTATTTAATGACGCTGTTTTGTAGGCAGCCTCAATTACCTGTTTTGTGGGCGCACGCAATCGTGTTTGGTAAAATTCCACATGGTTCAGGAGTAGAGTAATTGTAGAGTAACCAAAAATAGAGTCTAATGATTCATTTAAGAGGTGTCCAGCAGACCACTTCATGCAGCCAGTATCGGCTCCCCATGGAAGAGAAAGGTCACAAAATCTGAGAAAGGAAATAATTTCTTTATACAAAAAGGTGAAGACTACTTGGTGCAGTCCTTAAAAATTGTGGTGCTTATACAAAACACTAGATGTAGTAGTTTTTGTTGCTGGATGCTGTCATTTTAGATATTACAAACCTTACTTTCATGTTATGAAATTAATTAAGTGTTCATTAAAAGTCAAAATTAAGAAAATGTTACAAATTGCTCCTTTGTTCATTGAGTTGCTGACTAAATTCGTACTTTTTAAAGGAGTTGTACTCATTTATGCTGAGCACTCTGTATATTATTAGAATTTAGCTTAACAATTGACCAGACCGATACAGTATATATATTAGTATTTATTGAAAGATTACTACAAAAATAAGAGATTGAGTGTGTGCTGCAATACTGTTTAGTTTCTTTGTTGAGGCCTGATATACAACAATTAGTTTATGATTTAAAAATGCCTTGCTTAAAAAATACTGCAATATAATTATCCACCGTCCATCATCAGTAGAGTATTAACGGATCCTGCATCAGTTCTCATCTTTCATCTGGTGATCATCTTCCCACTACAGCAGCTGTCAGGCTTCTTTACTTCTACTTTCTAAAGGGAAAGTGTTGACCCAGCTCTGTGTGCGTGCCAGGCACTGCTCCCAGCTGTACAGAGGGCGATACTGGAAATGACGGAAAGCTTTGTCTGTGCAGACAGTAAACGAGGTGAGAGCCACTGCCAGGGTGTACTTGTTCAACAGGGGTGTGTAGCTGCAGAAGGGCTTTAGGATCCAGCGCATCAGGTCATTCATCCAAGCGATGATCCAGAGCAACCACACTGGCACGTGCAGCGAGCGGAAGTTGAACGCGGACAGGAACTGCATGTTAAATTCTTCATAACTCAAATAAGGAGAGTCGTCATAACAAAAATAACATTCTCCCCCAAGCTGCTCTGGATCTTTTTGCAGACCGCGGGCTGCTAGCATGTGCATCCAAGCCACATTACCTATATGTGGTAAAACACACAAAAAAACCTTTTAAAGGGGTACAAAATATAACGTTACATGATAATCTTTACAATATTATCCCTTATCTCCTCTGGCCTTGGAGGCCACGAAGAGGAGTCTAAACATTCCCCCCGGAGTGCCTGATAAACAGAGTCTCTCGGAACCCTCCCCCGCATCCACCTATCTCCGCCAGCTTTTTCCCCACCGCTGTAATCTGACGGGTCATTAGTACAGCTCCATCTGGCTGCAGGAAAATGCCGGCTGCGGACTGCAGCGGCTACACCACTTGTTATTTTCCTGTATTTGTCAATGTGCTTGTGTCCACAGTGCTCTTTTTTTGGCAATACGGAAAGGCTCTTTTTTTAAGCTAATTTACCTAATGTATATCAATTTTCTCTGTTTCTCTCTAAATATGCTACCTCTCATCACTGGCCTGTCCCCACCCTGTCTATGTCTGTGGCCAGAGGGGTCCCATTTCGCTACATGTAACAGTGTATGTGACAAATAAAGGCTATCTATCTATATTAAAATATGCAAAATAGGTGATACATAGTCTTTTGTTATCTGGTCAGTATTGATCCTTTGTAAAAGGTGCCTTGTTACGTAACCTCGACTTTTCTAACATGATTCCTTTAGTGTTGTTCCCTCATCAAAAACAAGCTTAGAACTGTATCTATTTCCTATATTCCTTTTTCTGAGATGAAAATGGCTCGATGTTCCAAGCACCACCCATAGCTCTAGCTCCTCCCACTGTCCAATCAGATTAATCACTGGTATACTCTTGTTAAAATTAATTGAAGTGACTGGTGCTGAAACGGGACATTGAAGTAGCAGGACAACATTAGACGGAGGCTAAGGCCCACACCACGTAAGGATTTTATCTTCCATGGTTTTTCTCCAAACAATGAGTTTATTTTTGGCATCTGTGCACATACAGTATGCTGTGCAGCTTTTCTGACAGCAGCTCTCTCCCTTTCGGCTCATCGAATTCAAATCACATCTGGACATCCAAATGACTCCGAAACTGCAGTACGCTTTTGAAAGCTTCAAATCATTTCCTTCTTTCACTCTTCCACACAATCATAAGGTTCATAATCGATACTTCGGCAGACAGTATTGAATAATCATCTATTCAATACCTTCACTAATTCTAACTATACATGCTTCACCGATGTCAGGCACTCGACATATGCGCTAGAAAGAGTTCTTTGGTAACCTGCATAGACACGTCCATGCTCTGTCTCTCGAGGAACTCCTCTCATCATCCATCCGCCTGTACGGACCCCATTCAGATAGAAGTCCTTCATCAGCTGATGCTGCTCACCATAGATTCCAGTTGGTCGCAGGCAGCACGTGTACAGAGCGTTTCCTCCTTTTACCTGACCATGGTCGAAAGAGAGAATCATTTATTGAAACAGAAAAGCAAACGTTTTGTTTTGTCCAAACAAGATCAAGAACACAATTGTGAACAGCTGCGGTTGGTAAAAGGGTGTATATATGCTAGAAGGCACACAGCACAAGTCCTTTATATTTATATCCACTGTTTGTCCAATGTATATGTATATTTGTTATAGAAATATACTTTTTTTTAAGTAGTTTTAGTTATAATTAAAGCTTTTTAATCACTCATTGCCCCTATAGGTGACAAGTTCCCACTAAAAATATGGGCAAACTAATAAACGCACGTCACAAAATGCAGAATAAAAAAAGTCACAACCGCTTGGGGGTGTTCTGGTGGTCTTGTCAATGTAAAATTAAGTGAAATAAAAACATCAATGTTAACTGCAACATTTCATGTAGCCACCTGATGGCGCTAAACCTAGTACTGTATGTAGATGTGTAACAGTTGGTGAGTTTGTGACAGGTCAGATTTCCTGCTTCCGTGAAATGTCATTTTAAAAACAGAAAAAGCTTTGCATTTCAACATTACAGAGGTTTTTGGATGAGACTTGTTCATGTTCTCTCTGCCTGACATAATGATCACACCAAATTTGAAAATGGCTGACTTCCTGTCAATGGCTTTTCCTTGCCAAAAAAAGCAAAAAACTGGAATGTACCTTCATACCATTGGCTCCCTGCACCATTTTCTCAGCTGCTGCTTTGGATTTAGGATAGGGCATCACATGGGAGATATTATATGGAGTATCTTCATTGCCTCTGTGTCAAGAAACAACAAAGAGCAAACCTTTGAGTGGACAGCCTACAGACCAATCAAGATGTAAGCATCAAGGGAAAATGTTGGGAAAGTCAACATGATTTAATTTTATATACACAAGTAAACTATATGACTGACAAAAATGGTGGTGTGTGGTTATACGACAGTGAGCGTGTGTGTATTGGAATTTAGAAGGTGAAAACATCTTCAAGCTGAATTTATGCACGAGAGCTGGTTACTTAGTTACTTAGGCCATTGTTTCTACCATAAGGAAGAAATCAAAAGGTTTTTTTACTTAAAGTTCTCTCACAAGCACACATTTTAAAGGGGTTATGAACTGAGAAACGAAAAAGTGATGGATCTTTTGACATATAAGAGCTGATTTAAAGTGACCGGAGTTACGGATAAATACTGACATTCAAACTTCCCCACAACTTCACTTTTGCCAGCGGTCAGTCAAACAAAGGCAAATCTAGCTACAGGAGTTGAAATAATTGTAAAAAAAATGATCACAACAATTGTGATTTAGCCCATACAGATACACAACAACTGTTCTACCTACAAACCAAACCTATTCTAGGCAATAAGGAGCGAGCCAGTGTTCGGAAGATGTATCTCCATTTTACCAATGGTTCATCTTAAAAATTGAGAACTGCACGCCGTTTCTAAAAACTTGAGAAGTAGTGTTTTCTACATTGTAATAAATTAATTTTTATAATTTTATACAGTAAACTATGTTTAACAATAATGTTTGAAAAACAGTATGTTTTCCGAGCTGAGTGTTTCTGGATGCAGTTGCACACACAGGCACAGAACGCCATTATTCTTTCTCTTGCTTCCTGAACCACTCTTATACAGCACACTCTCACAAAGCTTTAAATCACAGATAACTGTATCCATCATAAAATAATGTATTAATCTATGTTCTGGTGTGACTGACTACTGTAGAGAGACCACCAGGTAGGGAACATAGAGAAACCACACTGTGATTGCAAAACGAAAAAAGATCCCTCCATAAAATGGTGCCTGGCATAACAAAAAACATCTACGTTAGTCTCATTTTTCTTTCCAATTATAGAAACATGTATTTTCACCTTCTCTCTAACTGTGTTTGTATTACAAAAGCATTGAAGAGTAAGATGCGAGTGAGATGTTTAGATGTAAAATCTCTTCACACCTATAAATGGACAGAACAAAGTACAACAAGATCCATGACCCCTTTAAGTCGCCTAAAGCTAGCATTTCAGTGACATGGGTTAATACATTTGATTTCCAGCTATCTTTATCACAGCAAAACACCATCTGTGGATAGTTTAAAAAGGCATGCATTCCTGCCTCACACATGTTTGTTTACAGCATAGTTTGGTCTGGTCATTTCCAGTATGAATAGCAGTGCATCACACCCAGAAATGTTTTTTTCATCTGCGTCATTTAGTAAGAAGATCTAGATGTTGTATTTCAAAGGCAGATTTGAGGATGTGGTACAGAATGCATTATAAAGTATTTTGTGACTACACGTACCTGATGAATGTATCTCCTTTCACATTTGGACCAACTACCTCCATAGAACTGGTATAAACCAAATACTGAATTCCAATTTCTACACAGGCATTTATGACGTTCTCAGTCCCTAGTAGAGAAACACGATAAAATACATGTTTAAATATTTAACACATGCTAAGTACACGTTTTCAGTGCATTTCAAACAAGATTTCGTACCTTACTTAAAGTAGAAAACATTGATGGTAATTTTACAAAGTCTACAACATTTTAATCAATCCCACTCACCTTGAACGTTGACAGCATGAATGATTTTGTCAGGAACTTTATACCACACATCAACCAAACTGGCAGAATGAATCACCAAATCGACGCCTTCAAAGGCACTGCGTACATTCGCATAATCTGTTATGTCTCCCTGTACCACCACCACATTCACAAGCTCTGTGAATAAAAGGAAAGGGTAAAAAGACAAATGATATAAATAAATAAAAAGAAAACAAGGACTTTAAATGGTCCTTCCTATATATAGACAGAATCGTATGCTAATCACCATAAATTGATTATTGGCTACCTCTTGAGAGTTTGCTAGAGTTTAAAACAGAATCTCTGCTCTGTGATCACCATAAACTACCGCAGCATCTCACTAGATTTCAAAAGCGTTGGTTTCTTGAAAGATTTTCCATGCCAGATTATGTAATTAGGGTAAGAAAGACTATGTGTAGAGCATTTAATCTTGTGATGTGAAGAATGCCAGCGTTTACAACAATAAACCCACAATGCATGGAAAAGGAACCCAAAGAAGATGCAATGGGCAGACTGAACTTGCGCAAACTTGCCTTAAAAAAATAAATTACAAAGGTTGAAGGTGTTGGGGATTAAAAGACACTGAAAAAAACTAGGGCTGAGTGAACAGGAAGTTCTTGGTAAAGTTGAGGGAATGTGTAGGTGTGCTTGTGTTTGAAGCTCACAAAGGTTGCTTTAATCAAATCTGTATCATTTTACTCTAGAAAAACCCTCCTAGCCATTTCTCATCATCTTTGTGCCTTTTATATGCCAATAAATGATTAGAGAGGGAACTGAGCCAACTCAAGCTGCCAAATGAAAGGCAAGGAACACCCTTTTTTGTTATTCTTACAGCCATCTTTCCACAGTTACAGTTAACTTAACATCCCGGCAATTTGTAGATCTACAGAGGCATTTCCTGTTTGTTTTCCACATGTAACCATCCAAAAACCTTTTTTTTGAGAATAGAAAATGTAAAAGTAACATAGGTTTGTAAGATAACCTATAAGAATGAACGTCAGAATTTAATAACAAACAAATTGATGTCATTTTTACATTAAAAACTATTAAAAATGAACCGCAAACCACATTTCTGTTAAGTAATGTATTGGGCTTAACTGCAGATTACCCAACAACAAACTGCCAAACTGACAGAGACTGAAATCATTGGACAAGTAGAGATTCATCAGGCAATCCAAACAATACGGAGGGTAAACGGTTTAGCACAAAAATCCTTTAGAGGGCTGATTATCCTACATTACGAGATGGTCATGACCCTGACCGAAGACCCACTGAACTGACATTTTCGATTGTGATAAGCAATGGTTGTGTAATCTCTTTCTGTTGCCACAACCCTGGACTTTGAGCTACATTTAGCGGTAGTAAGTTTCTTTTATCATCATTAGATATTATGCCACATCTTACTCTCATTAGGTCAAGTAAATGCTTCTTCCAATAGATAATGAAACCAAGTTTGACAAATTTCATCCCTCAAACATCTATGTCACATTGTTTCAGCTGAATAGAGCGGCACCACTATTGCTGAACCGGAGAGATACTGTTCTCCAAACTGAATAAACTGACCCACTTTTATACTGAGCATGCAGGATAATGACAGACTGAGTTTCCTAACCTCAAATGTTAAATATGCCATGAGCAAAGCCAATGCTCAAAACTGAATAACTATTTCCATTTGCCTTGTGCTCTTTCCAGTCATAAAAAACAGAGGCTTCCCCTAAGCATTCGTAGGAAAAGCAAGACAGGGTTCCTGGACATCAGAACACAATGGGTGTTCCTGAAGTCAAAGCAATAAAAAAAAAATACTCAAATCAACAAGTCAATGTACAATGGAAAAAACCCCCCAATAAAATAGAAACGTATGTTTCCCTAATCGTATCGCAGGATGGATAAGCATCTGCCTATATTTCTCAGCACTGAGAACAACATTAATCCTGACCAAATGGCCAACTCCATTTGCAGAAATGCAGCCTCAAACGTTCAAAAAAAAAAAACAAACACCTTCCATGCTTTACTGCTGCCTGCGGAGATTGTATCTCTCTCCAAGCCTTCAACACCTGCACCTGCTGCCACTTTCTACACCCAGAGTCCTATGGTTTAATATTTACTCGTAGCGTTGCCCTGTTACTACATCAGCGGTATGTCTGATGGCTGGCTGCAATCTTTCCATGGAAAGTAGATGGATGGACTTGGGATCCACTGAATTCTGGAAGTTCTGATCTATTTAGATATTCCAATTTTGAAGTTTAATAAGCTTGAAGTTTCTTTCATCAGCAGCACATGTTTCCTTGGCTGACCACTGACCACTTCTTTTTTATGAATTCTTCAAATGTATGCATTCATTTTGCTTGCGCTTCCCTCAGTAACTGTGATACTGTACTCCCAGATACGAACCTGTCATTAACGACACTGTGGATTATTTGTTATTTTGCGGCTAAACGATAAATTTGAGTAGATTAGATTGGCATCTGTTTGGTTTAAAGAAAAAAAAGGATGTGAGTTACATTTTACCACATAGTTTTTTGTTTGATTTTGGGGTATTCTGGCAGCACGTTACAGGCTGCCACTAAATTATTAGCTTGGACTTCACTGCCTGGCGCTTCTTTTATTCTGTGAGAAGTTTGAGACATGCGTGTATGCATCTGTGATGTTTTCCTTGTGTTTCCGCATTCTGATAGTAAAACTGTTTTAGAAAAAATTATTTGCTCGTACTTCAAATAGTATCTGTCTGCAGACTGCGAGAAAGAGGCGTAACTGGTAAGAGTGTAACGTCCAGTTAGCATAATAGAGGCATAACATAAAGCTGATGGTACATTGGCACAATTTAAACTCTCAAAATCACACAGAGATGGTTACTGTAACAACATCAACAACAAAAACCTGCCACTTTCGGCAGGTTATGCTTCCATCTTGCAGACTGCAGACAGACTGCTTTTATTCTAAAAGAAGTTTGAGCCATGCACAAATTTAATGGTGTGGTTACTGGCAGGGAGTCCAATCTCGCAGTTACTGAGAGAAGTGCAAGCGAAATTAATGCATAAAAGCGAGGAAATCATAGAAAAACAGGGGTATAAAAGCCTGCCCCAAAATAATTAGGAGCTACTATTTTGGCTGCTTCTAAACCAAACAGCTACCACTTATTTTGGGGCAGCTGCCAATTGAACTGCCATGCAAAGGTTTTTCCTCTACTGGGAGCAGTTTCAGCTTTGCCCGTTTTAAAGGAGCTTGAACAACACAACAAGACCCTGTTGTTGCAGTATAACTATCTTGTGTCTTGTTGCTGTGCTCAATGTTGCCATGACAACAAACTATATCTGTATCTCGGGAACCAAAAATAAAACACACGCCCAGCATAACAACTTAAAAGTGAATAGAGATTTATACATCTAATGTTCTAAGTCAAAGAATCTGTTGCATTGTATTTCTTACCTGTACTGTGCTTTTGAAGATCTTGGTCGATATTTTTGTCGAAAAGCCGTATCTCTTTGATATTTTCTTCCTTCTCGAGTAAAACTTTCAGCAGGTGCTGGCCAAGGAAACCGCATCCTCCCGTTATAATGTAAGTTAACTTCGTCTTGTCCTTCGACATCGTTCTCCCGATGTTGACAAAAGTTTAACGTGTTTCTCGATGAGCCTGAAGCAATCGGTGGGCTCGGGTTCTTACTGACGTGCCTTCAATGCTGAAAGACTTTGTAACTAACGACAAATAACGGAATCAGCCGAGCGCCCGAAGAACTGGGAGGTGTTGCGGCAGATAACTAATTTATTCGTTTGCTTGGTACAGCAGTAATAGAACACCGTGACAACGTCCTAAAAGCTTTACACTGTAAAAATGCTTCAGTTGAATAAGACATCCCTCACCGCAGCCTTGCGAATGACTATGATTTGGCAGGTTAAAAATTAACAGTAATCGCTCTAAACGCGGTCCCTAACACTGGTCAAGGACAGCACCGAAGATAACGTGTTTATCCCTCCCGGTGATGTTACTGTAATAGTTATTTTACGCACGCAATGTGGTGCACATCAAACGGTTGCTTCAGGAGTTTATTAGTCACACCGCCGTCAGACTCACCACAAGAAACCAGAATGAAACTGTCGTACTTTTTTTTATTTCCCCTCGCGTGTTTCAAGAGCCGGAAAAGTGCTTAGCTCAACATTTTGGCTTTCGTTAAAGCTACAATTTTTATTTATTTGTATCTCACCGACACGCGCTTCACACACCCATTAATGTCAACGCCCCAGTAAGTAAAGTCGCTATTGGCTGGCACTGAAGTCCTAGATGACGTCATCACATACTTTGCATAACGAGTAAGCGACATGAATGTAAAACGATTTTTCAACAAATGTTTACAACAAATTTGTAGAACTGCAAAAACAAACATGTAAAGCAAATTAAGATACATACTAAATGATAAAAATAGTAATACAAATTAAAACCTGCAAGCAGCAATCAAAGGGCTCTCGCACCTCCAGCGCCATTGCATTTCAGTGGCTCGTCTGATGCAACATGCACTATGAACAAACCCTATTTAAGATACCTATTCAAGCTAGAATTGTCAAAATAATAGAATAACAGGCAAATTAAACAATGAAAGCCATAACAAAGTTTCATGACCCCAAGGTGGCGCTGTGAATGAGAATGTTTTTCTGTAATTGCTTTGGCTAACTTTCCTGTCACATGTCAAAATTAGTACAAAGTACTATACAAATTTTTAATGTATTTCCTGTGACCACCTAGTGGCGCTATAACGTATACTCTAGATGTGCTTATACATGAAAGGTTAAAGTAGCTGGTAAATTTGGGACTGATAAGTCAAATAAGCTTCACAAACTTCCTGTTGATTTTGGAAATTTAATCCAAATTACTTATATTTAAGTCTTGATACACTACACATGTTCCAGGTTTCATTTGCCTACAATAAACCAGTAGTGTGCCATAAGCTGACACCAGTTAAGTGGCGCTACAAGGCAAGTTTGCCAAACCCACTTTTTGAACCCCATTTAAAGGTTCTGACAGGTGAAATCCAGTGACTGAGTACATTTAGGTTCTCAAGAATCCAACGAAAGCCATGAACCATTACAATAAAGTTCTATGCACCTTCGATTAACCAGTTGCAGTGTTTCCCTTACTCATGCACCGCGGAGTTCCGCTCCGATGCGCGTGCGGAGTTCCGCAAAACAGACATTCGCAATAGGCTGCAAGGGGACCATTTTGCAGCCTGCATGTGGATCTCAATAAATGGGCCAGAAGTTTCAGACTATCCATACCAAGATGCTCTGGAAATGTTCTTTCAGAAGCCCAGAAAAATACACTGCAGTGACAAAAGCTGCACACTTTGTGAATAATTAACATATTAAAATAAATCTGATGTTTAGTGTTTAGTTCAGTGTACAGTTGTTTAGTTATTGTACAGTAATTGTTCAGACATTATAATATATTGGTAAACTGCAATTAAAAGAAACATATAAACACTATTAAGTGTTTGTGTGAGTGTTTTGCCGCACCACCCATAACACCACAACCCCCCCCCACCCCAAGGCCATGATCCTAGGGGAAACACTGAGTTGTGTTATAAAAAAATGCTCCAAGAATTGGTTAAATGGATTTTTCTTTTAAATAATCTTGCTGTTTGAATATACTGCCGATATAACGTTTTGTATTTTTTTTAAAAGACGACAAAAGTGGTAACTCAATACAACAAAAATAACAAGTCACTCAGTTTCTGCACCAAAATCTTGATAACGAAATTTGAGTGGAATAAAAAGTGTGACAGGTCTGTAGAGGATTGTCAGGACTTCTTTCGAAAGATTGGTAAATCAAGAGCTACTACATCCACTCTGCAAGTTACTGAAGTGTTTTAAACATAAAAAGAACTTCATATTTTGTGCTTCTAAAAAGTGCTTCATCTTGAGTATGATTTTGTGATATGAATGGAATCTACAGATGCAGAATGATGCAACCGGGTGAGCTGAAAAATGATGAGTACATTATGTTCGAATGCTGTTATTAATATTTCAGAATGATCTGTTCCAAGCTCTATTAAATCAAGTTTATCCTGATATGTTCTCTCAAATGCAGCCAATTAGCTTGTTTCACACGGCAATCATTAAGAATGAAAGAGAGGCTCCTGTGGCAAGAAACCTAGTATAAAGATAATCAAGACAAAGGATGTCTTAACGGTTATGCAAGTTCCTACTTCGACGCGGTTGTCAGTCATTATCTAACCAATAAAGTAATATGTTCACCATACATTTCTCAACAGGAGATGTAGCCTTCAATATAGAAGCCTGTGAGATTCAAAGTTTATTTTCAGAAATTTTTTTTATTAAATATCTTATATTAGCAATAATTTCAGATTGTTATCAAGGACATGGATGTTATCAAGGACAACGTCCGGGTTTCTTTCAATGGGAGACTCTCATTCTTAGAATGGTGACCGTGTGAAATAAGTTAGTTGAAGCGATTCAATGAAATTTTTTGGTGCCTCTTTATCCATTTTCGGCGAATAATGCTATAGACAACAAGAATGAATGAATGAGGACGAGGCCTTACTTACCAACTGCTACATATTGACGAACATATTTTTTACAATAACCTTCACGTTTAGCTCAAAGAGCAGCAATCGGAAAGGTTGCACCCTAGCGCCAACTATTGGCCAACTGCCACTGTTACTTTCTCAACTTTGCACAGTCCATTAAGTTTCAATCTGATTGAAACACTGAAAAACAATCATTTTTTAAAAAATATTTTAATGCACCATTAATAAAGGGCTCAACGCATTAATACAAGAGAAATATTTCAAATAATATTAAAACTTTAAATCAAATAAAAAATAAAAAAAGACAACAAAACAAATAGGATAACTGAATGATAGCTATGTACAATTTCTTGCAATGGGAAGTTGAAAAAGGATGAACATATTTACAGACTAGAACCAGTGTGTTTCTACGAGAAACAAACACCTCTACAATATTTACACTTAACTCTTTTTTGTTATTTTTGTTTTTTTTACGGTTACATTTTTGAGGATCAGTCATAACTGAAAGGCTTTAATAAAAATCTACATAATTTACACAACTCCCTTGCAAAGAGATTTTACAGAAACTCCTCGCCAAGGAACAGAATGTGGCAAGGCCCTCTGAAAAAAAATGAGGAGAAAAAAAAAAGTAAAATGTATTGTCAAATTATATCCAGGGACAGTAAAGGGGAAAAACAATGCTGTGGATACTAGATATTCCATCAAATGTTTGGTTGAAAAAGTTTATATTCTCATAACGTGACATGAGAGGAGACTTCTCTTCAGAGGTCCATAAAATTTCAGAAAAAATTACTCCCATCCAAGAGCTAAAATATCAATTCGCATTAGTTAAAGATAAACACAGCAGTTGGTAAAAACCATGGGTTGTGACTTCATGAAAAGTGTATTAAAACAATGGCCAACTCTTGAAAACCTCTACAATCGCTCTGTTGTTGCCATGTTCTGCCGTTGTATCTATGTAACCTATGACTAATAAAATAATGTATGTTTAACAACTCACAATACTACATCCCTTACGTTATACAATAGCACTTTATAGGCTGAAAGGGGACAGCGGTCATTAATATCGGAATCACTTTCATATAAAAATATGCAGAGGTTTGACCTAAGTGAGCCAATAGGAACTAGAAGGGGTCGAGATAATAAGTTAAATCTAAAACGAGTTTGCTTTACAAAACCACCCTATAGTTAACTTCGAGACGGATAAAAAAAAAAAGAAATTCCGCACTAAAAGGATTAATGTGCCAAACACATGTGAGCACACAGCTGGATAACAGCTGTTTGATTTTACAAAACACTGCTGCAACAGGAGACTTGAATTCCAATAAGGTCTGGGGAAAAAAAAAAAAAAAAAAAAAAAAAAAAAAAAAAAAAAAAAAAAAAAAAAAAAAAAAAAGAGTCAAGATGAAGGTGATGGGTCTGCGGCAGTGATCTCACACATCCCACAAAACCCAATCCCGTTGTGCGCTTTGAAGATTGTAGCTTATGAGCCAGGTAAGTGAATTGGCAAGTCATAGATCAGGGGAACGATCTAATTCAGCGTTCCTCTGCAGTTCTCTGTGCCACATAAGCAGGGGATTTTATTTTCTTCAATGGGGAACTTGTAGTCATACGTGATCTCCTCGTTCACGCCGATCGGCTGCTTGGAGTAAATGACTATCTTCTTCTGGGACTCGATGGTGATCACTTTGGCGTAGCAGTTGGGCTGAGGGAGAAGCACAAGAGAATTAGTTGAAAAATGTTTCCTGTATCACATTAATATTGAAGACATCTACTGAACATTCCGTTTATGCTACAGAACACTCTTTTTTGAGCCACACCAGTTACAATGAACTTTATTCAATAGACCTTTCTAAAAACATTTTCTAAGGATTGTTCAAAGGATAAACAGACTACGACACATTTCTATCAGGATTTAAAGCATGGAATGGACACTGTAGTGGATTTCCAGTTGGTGAAAATATGCAGGACATTTGGATTTTCCTCTTGTAAAGATGCACTTTTTAAAACATTGTTTTCCACTCAATTTGTTTGAACATATCAATTTTTTGTATAAATCCAATATAAAGGCTGTGTTACACGGGATGTAGACATTTATGAGATTTACATGTGTTGAATGATTATTTAGAACAATTTATTTCGTGTTATTTTTAATGGAGGGAAAAATGCGGTAATTTCTGTCTTTAGTTCATGATTTCTGACTTCCTGTTAGAAAATACGTTTTGGCATATTTTGACTCACCTGTATTTTAAATATTCATGAGCCTGAACTCTATTATCCAATGAGAGGACGCAGTTTATTTTATTATTAATGACGTTAAACTCCTGACACGTCCGGTCAAGGTGGACAGCCGCACAGTAGTTTGGAGTTTAGAATGGTTCACAAATGTTTGTTTCCGTGGTGCAAAGGTGATACATGGCTTTTCTTGAGATTAAATCAGAGCTTTGACTGGTTGTTTGGCCACCAACAACAGACACATCGAAGCTATGGATTGTTAGCAAGCATTTTCCACAAGAAAGCGATGAGAACTGAAAAAGGTGGACCTGAACATTGCATCGAAAGTCAAGGCACAACCACACCCCGAGCTACTATGCACAGTAGCACACGCCCATTTTTGTTTGCATTTTTTGTTTGATGATCTTAGGCAGATTAGTCCTGAAACCTGATACTGACTGTCAATACTGGCTATCCTTGTTAATGGCTACATAATAAAGATTCCCCAAAGTGTTTTATCAATACAAGTAATTTCAAAACTTTTATTTATTTTGTTAATTTCGGAACAAACAGGGACACAGCGCATGTAAAAACCAACAGTTGAAAATGAGAAACCTTAAATTTACTTTTACCTTAGATTTTGCGCCATATGTGCAAATATAGTTCAAGTCATTTAAATCACACACACACACACACACACACACACAAAAATTGCAATTGTTACAGAAAATGTGAGCTAGAGCTTAGTTGGATAATTTTAAACCTAATAGTAAATATGTAAAGGGGATTTAGGCAAAGGAAGATTATTTACATTCTATATTTCATACACATCAGTAATTTAAAGTGCTTTGCAGAGAGGAAAACATAGAACATAAAGAAAGCAGCTGGACATAGAGCCATTCTGCTCATTTAAGAGACTGCCGTGTACAGAAAACGATTTCTTTTTGCAAATTTTAGGTACCGTATTTTTCGCCGTATAAGACACACTTTTTCTTCCCCAAAACTGAGGGGGAAAAGTTGGTTTCTCTAAATGACCACTAGATGGTAGTATTATATAGGAAAATTCCCATCACACTCCGGAGCCGTCGGTGCGCGCTGACGTCATCGCCCATCTCTGCTCGTCGATCCTACCATAGCGCGGATCGTAAGGAGCAGGTATGAAACATTACTGCCTTTTTTTGTTACTTTTATTGTTTACTGACTGTTCATGTTACATGTTTGGCATATAATTGTTTGGCAAAAACTGCTGTTGATTTTTACACAGTTGATGTTAATTATTTTACTAGAGTATTTGGTTGAGAATCATTTTTTTCTAGATCTTCCTCATTTAAAATTGGGTGTGTCTTATACAGCGAAAAATATGGTAGATTTTTGGATGTATCATTTTACAGGCTAAATTGCCTTATTTTAGTGTTTATCATCATCATCATGTGGCTTTTAGTTGTGTTTTAATGTTCTTAGATTGTAATGTCTATATAAATAAAGTTGTGTTGAGTAAAGTTGGCTCTTGAGTGCTTAGGGCCAGGCTTACTTTTGCATTTTACAGCAATCATTTTATACTTCATCTGTAAAATAAAAGATCTGAGATGTATAAGCAGTGCTTTGTTTCAAAAGCAACAGCAATATATTTTTCAGTTTCAGACTGCATTCCTCAATGGGGTATGTGTTCACCAAAATCAATGAGCTCATTTTCAGCTGCAGGAAGAGCTCTTACATCATCGGATGTTGCATAAACAAAACCTTCTTTCAGTTCTAAACACTAAAAATGTGTTGAGTGTTTTAAATGCATGGATACTAGGAGGGTACTTACTGTGCAACAGTGGTTTATAAACCGAGCCAAGTTACCACATTTAGTGGCATCAATAATAGTGTCATGATCAACACGGAAGAGATAGCTGCTTCCAATGCCTTCCAGAGCATATCGCTTTTCTCGATTATCAGCCACCATCTGCAAATACAAACACACAGTCCATCAAGACCAGTGCACCCTCAAGCTTTACCATCAACATTCTTGGAAAAGACCTAAATTATTCAGCAGCTCAATTACTCAGACTCACCTGTCTGATACTCTGTCCCACATATTCAATGACCATCTCATCTGCAGCAATGGGTTCCATAGCAAACAAACCCCATTCATGGATCCGACTGCGACCAAACCTCAGCTTCTTCTTACGGAACTAAAGCAGAGAAATGACAAATTTGAAGCACTTGAACAAAACGAAAATATTTACTAATACAAGAAAAACTCTAGTTTCCACTCTGGCTGGTTATGTGTTAACTAGGTGGCTAATGTTGGTAAACAAAACTGATGTTGGTTTGTAAAACTGCTAAAAACTTTTTTTTAAATGGGACCCCATTTAACATTGATTGTGTTTAGATGAGCAACAGATTTTTTATATCGCTTGCTGGGGTAATCAATCTGGTTGCTAGGGTGAAATCAATGATGTTACTAAAAGGTTCCCTTCTTACTAGCATTTCTGCTCATTTGGTTGCTATGGTAAATATCCCGGTTGCTATGGAGGGGTAAATGAAAATAATATTCAATATTCTTCATGTCAATATAAGTGAAATAAGCCAACCCTTGTGTCTCTATAATTTTCCTAAGCTGAGCTAGATATATGCCAAATTGGTCGCCATGGTAAACACTGTGCTGGCAATGGGGAAGTCACAGACATAATAATGTTCCCAATGTGGCTGTTATAAACTGTGTCCTTATCAAAGTTGAGAGAGAAGGTTCCAAAAGTTTGGTATCTAGGGTAAACAGTTTGGTTGCTAGGGAGTTGTCAGTGATATAATGCAAGTTATTTCTATAATGAATACAAACAAACCCCCATTTCTTCCTGATGTTTCATCTTGAAGATATTTTAAATGCCTTTCCAATTTATTTTCAATGGTTATAAGTCAATGGTTATTCTGTATACCCTTCTAGAGCATATGGTTCAAATTCTTTTGCACAGTGGTTGGCATGTTCTTGTACAAACATGAACTTCACAAAGTTTGAATAGGTCTGACCACAAGTGGTCTTCATGAAGGAGCTGCTGCCGAAAGACAACAACACTAACATGCGAACAACGCAAGGGATCATAGGAACTGGGCTACAGAAAAATGCCAGCAGTATAAAATAAAGAAATCTTTTAGCTTCCAACATGTAAATTCAGGCAAATGTAATAAAGCTTGGTCAAAGTTTTGAGGGCCAATGACAAAACTGTCACAGATTTTATGAATATGCTTGGATGAATACGTCCACATAGAGAACATTAACCTTTTGAACTTAATGTTGTTTATTTATGACTTAAATAAAAATAAGAACAAAGACCACTGCGTTCAAAGGCGTGGCGATAGGAATTCCAGAACTTTACCTTCAGCTGGTTCAGTTTCAACAGGTCTGAGTCCATCACCGCTGGAGTGCCTATAGCACTGAGAAGACGGCGTTGCTCAGAGCGTCTTTCAGATAGCTGACGATTCGAGCCCTGTGACAAACATGGAGATAATAACATGGATTATCCAGATACAGACCCAAACGATGTAAAAGAAATGTTTAAAAAAATCAATGAAGCATTACTAAAAACTGGTAAAACACAGTTAAACTTACCGCAGTGTCAAAGTCTCCAATTTCCCGGCAAGTCACTGGTTGGTCAAGCTCAAGGTAGACATCCTTCTCTTTGCGGCTGATGGCATAGTAGCCTTCACTGCGAGCGCAGCCGGTCACATGCTGTCTTAGCTGCCCATCTGCCGATTTCCTCTTACGTCGGGGGTTTGGAATGTTGGTGAGTGCAGGAAAGAGGTTAAGGACTAAAACTTGAGACAACTCAAACAAACACAAAGGTGGTATCTCTACTATCGAATCGGTCCAATCAAGTTTACACTCAAACAAAGTATTGTGGTAGTGCTAATCCAGTCAGTAACAAGAGGCGATAGAAAGGATATTGGTATGAGTGACCCAATGCGTGTCGTTGAGCCAGTCGGTGCCACGGTCATCTTGCAGCAGCTTCTCATACGTGCTCTTCAGGAGTCTCATATCTTCCTGGTCCAGGCCAGAATTCCAGATGTCGTATAAGATGGTCATCTGCTCAAACTCGCTGCGGTTCTTGTAGGAAGGACGGGGTAGAGTAACATGTTCAGGGATGTGCTTAGGCCGCCTTTGGGTAGAAGGAGTCAAGCCAGCTTCCTGAAGGAAAAGTCGTTCACTCTTTCGGACCTCTTCCTTCTCAAAGCGTGACCGATCCAGACCAAAGTCAGAATCTCCTGAGTCAGAGCTGGAACTGGAAAGCTCACCAGACTCCAACTCTTCCACATCCACATCTTCTTCCAATTCCTGATGTTAAAATATGGGGAAAAATTCTTTTGAGATTTTAAACTATTACCAATTAAAACCTAATCAAAAGACGATTTGAGGGCAACATTATTCTTTGCAAATGACACTTTACAATAAAAGCCCCAATACACCATGAAACCATTAGCAGTTAAGTGTGAGCAATGCTACTGCTCACATATGTTCTGAACAATTTTCTATACATTTGTGGTAGGTACGATCCCTAGCAGATGATATTTGCCTCTCTTTCTCCCGTGCTTTGGTTGGGACCAACCCCTTCTCCTCACATCTGCACATTTCAGTTTCTTTATCAAATTAAATACTATGACTTTCAGGAGCCATTAAAACATGTGTCAGACATCTACCTGGCATATATATCTGGCTACCATTTAAAAAAAAATTCTCTTTAACCAACCAACATAAAACTAGAAACATTACGCATCGCTGCCATGTATAAATTGATGAGTACATAAATGTTACGTTCCGGGACTGCTTCCGATTAGTTAAAAATTAACGTGCACATGGAAGTAAACAATGCCCAAAGGATAGGACAACGCAAACACAAACTAACCACTCCAACATTGCATTTTACCGACGCCAAAAATGCGTTAAGATGTTTTTACGATTAATATTGGATTTAGAAGGTTATTAACATTGCAGTGCTAGTATAGTGTCTCAGATATTTATTATAAATGCTTTAAAATATGAGTCAACGGTGATGTCAAAGAATAGAAAAATATACACAAACCTCCAACTTCCGTTTCCCCTGTTTCTTAACCTGCTTCTCCTTCTGTTTCTTAGATATCTGCAACTCCTCGTTCTCTTTGTCCTTCCGACTTTTCTTCTTGTTCTTTCCTTTCCCCTTGTCCTCCATTTCCATTTCTTTACTCATTGATCCACTCCTCTTGTACAGTGAAGCGAGGCGTTTGGTTGGTGAATCCGCCACTTCTTTAGAATCAGAGAGCAAGCCCAATCCAGACAGATCCCCATACAGCTCAGGAGCTTCTGCCCTGGCTGCAAGAGCATCCCCAATAACTTCCTCGGGTGCTTCTTGTACACCGTGTTGGTTGAGATCTGCAGGTAGCAGGACAGTAGGGTCCTGTTTCGTTCTCCTCTGTGGAGATGTTAGATTCGGAAGGGCCGGAGCTTTAGAATAGTTGTGCTCCTGAAGGACAAACAGACCCTCTGGATCCAGGATAGGTTGACGTGGGTGTGGGGCAAAGAAGTCCCCTTCGTCTTCCTCCAATTTTTGCTCCTCTGCTTCATCCGACGTCTCGGTTTCTTCAGAGTCAATATCTACTTCTGGGTCCATCTTCAGTGCAACATCAGCCAGAACAGACAGGTCTGGCTTAGAGGCAGAGGCCAACTGAAGAAGACTGGATGCCCCAAGCTGCTCCCTGAGTCTTAGCCTCTGCTCCAATTCTTCGTCATCATCATCATCCTCCTCCTCTTCCTCTAGAGTTACATGTAGATTTGAACCAGACTGACTAAATGTCCGTGGGCGACCACGTGCACGACCCTTGTTCGAAACCGGGACCGGGTCCTCATAGGCAATTTTGACCAAAGAGGCATGGTCCAGAGGGAGGTTTTGTACTGTGAGGCAGATGGGTGTAGGAGGTGTTCTGGAGAGGTCTTTGCCTCGTTTGGAGTTTTTGGCAGGTGAAGTTTGCTGTGATGGAGGGGTACCTGGAGACTTTTTGGGCTCATCAAGTCGCAAGGAGCGCACAGGTGGAGGTACAGTAAGAACAGCAGTAGGGGAAGAAGGGGAGGCAGACAAGGTGCTGTTTTCGGTGGGTCGAGAGGCAAATGGAAGGAGCATTGGAATAGGTTTTGAGGAGGCAGAAGGAGTGGCTGCTGGGGGTGTGTTTACAGGAGACAAAGAGGGAGCTACTTCAGGAGCTTGTGAAACTGGAGTGGCAGATGTAGAGGAAGCTGATGGTGAAATAACTGAAGGCTTGACATCACTTTCTTCCACCGAGAAAGAAACAGTCTTGCGGCGTTTCTTGAGTGGTGGAAGGACGAGAATGGGGGAAGATGGTCGGGGGTGTGGAGAAGATGAAGGCACGGTTGTAGCCTCTTCTTCTGATGGAAAAAATGTCATCAAATTTAATGCAGTTATAAATTACCATTCTGTGAAAAAAAGTTTGGACTTTGCTGAAAAGAAAACAGACCTTGTTTGACTTCTGCAGTGGTCTCCGATGATTGTTTGGTGTTTGCTTTATCCCTACAAGACACACAAATATTATTCCCATCGATACTGCCACTAAGCATTTTTACGTTCTTTTTTTAATCCCATACGGGATTTACCTTTGATCCTTCTCTGCCAAACTGTCCATCGTAGACTCATCCATTGTGTCCAGCGACTCGCTTTCAGCAGCCTGGTCCCCTTCTTCTTCATCATCGTCATCAGACGATGAGGAAGATCCAGAGGAAGAGGATGATGAGCTCTCAGAGGATGAAGATGAAATGCTCTCATCATCACTGTCTGCACTAAGTGCTTCGTCTGAGGAAAATAAAAAAAAATGGGAGAATAACAAAGAATGTGCCATTTTTATTGCCAAAATGGAATGGATGCCAGTGTAGAATTTTGGGTTGGTCATAAAAATGTAATTTGTTATTATGATTAGCGTAAACAAACCCCCATTTCTCTGATTTTATAACTGCCATTATATTTAACCCCTTCTTGAGTCTAATTCAAATACTTGCAACCATTTTGCAGAGTGCTTGCTATATAGGTGTGAGAGGTTCTATGAGGTTCTCAGTTTGAGTTACAGATTTACAAAGTTTGACTCTGTGTAAACGCAATGGAATATTTACCAGATTTCTCAGTGATTACCCAGAACTCCTTTTGTGCTAACATTCCAAAAAGACATAGCAACCCGAGTCAGATCCGTATGGATGTCTTGGCAAAGTTTGGTGGCTGTAGCTCAAATGGTCTTGGAGGAGGTGCGTTTGGATTTTTTGTCCAAAACGAAAGACATAACTTTGTTGGCTCAATTCATTTTTAAGCTTTTACACTAAACACTGCATTCACACACAGTCATAACCAACATTTTCCCTCTAATATCACATATAAAACAGTAGAAATTGTTATATTTATTTTTGTAAATTGTAATAAAGACATGACAGTGTGTCATACTGTAATAGTCAGCTGTTTGGACAAAAGTATCTGCCAAGTGCATAATATGTAAATGTTTAACAAAGAGTGAATTGAATACCTTCTGACTCATCCACTTTGTCACTGTCATCATCCTCCTAAAAATTGAAAACAAAGGTAAAAACAAAGTACAAAACTGTTTATAGCCGTCTAGGTGAAGTGTTAAATTATTACTAAGACATTGCTGTGCTTTTAGGTGCATACATTGGACATAAAACTTGATTAGATGTGTAAAATCCTGAGAATGAACAGCTTTACACAGTGCTATTAAATGCCTCATCATCCATTTTTCTTGAAACAAAAGAAACAATATTGTGAGTGTTTGAAGCAGTGGCCGCTGGTTAATAGAGGGCACTAATGCACCGCCTCACCACTCACTACTACTTATTTTATGTACAAAATAAATTAAAATACTATAAAATGTTTTACATACATACAAATTGTATTTGAGTGAGTTTGAGTGATTTTATTTTCAATTGTGATGGTGCTATGACTGTCAGAGATGATTCTGTGAGAAAAAAAAATGGGGAACCAAACTATTCTGTTAAATCACTTAAATTAGCAGCGTTTGAGAGGACGTATCTGGAAAAACTTGATTTAAAGGAGCTTGGACCAGATCATCTCTAGAAAATTATAACTTAGCGTTCAAAAGACAGAAAAAAAAATTCCAACATTTAGCGAATTGGATGTGGCAATGCTGCTTTCCTTGTCTTGTCTTTTAAATACCAAGAATCAGACCCAGGATGGATTCAATAGGGTATTATGTATTTAAGGCCTGGAGAAGCTAAAGGGTTCTTGAAAAATGTATATTAAATGTGAGGTTCATCATTTGTTTAACAAAAATTGTTATATAAATGATAGTAAAAGTACACACAGTTAGCTTTTTTTGGCAGTTTTAAAGTAAAGCAGGTGCGAAAAACACCAGAAATTTCCTAGTAAAAGATAAATATAATATATTAACATCCACACTCACCTTCTCCGAGGAGGAACCATCTGACGTTTCTTCCCCTTCACTGTCCAAGTCATATGGCTTACGCGGCTTGGCTCGCCTCCTTCTTCTGATGGCTCTCCTGTCTGCCACACGCCTCTCCTCTGTTCTTCCTGCAGCAGAGTCAGCAGACTTCCCCTGATACGAGTCTGATAGGGGGGTACAACAAATTACCCGATGATTTCATTGTTAAGTCAAAGCACGATATTGATCTAGAACTGAGGGACATACCCTCATCATCCTCATCAGGTGGAGTCGATGGTCTGGCTCTCTTAAGCTCCCCACCCTCGACAAGCTCCAGAGGTTCCTTCCTCTTCACCTAAGGAACGTGTTTGTCATTAGTAACCAAAGTATAGTTAAGAGTCATCAAATGATTCTACTCAAATCAGGCACCTTGAAAGAAGGCAAACGCAAAGCCCCTCGCAACGAGAAACCCTCCATGCCTCCACTCTTGGCCCAATCGACTAAAGACATGAGAGGTTCCCGAGGTCGATTACTTGGCTTTTCTTCCTTCTTCTCTTCCTCACGCACCACTGCAACTCCTCGCATGGCTGTCTGGAATGGCTGAATGCACAAGAGCAGGAAATGACAACTCTGAAACTCGCTTGAATTTAAAAAAAAAAAAAAATTCCCAGCTGTTACCTTAGCTTTCCTTTCTTTGCGGTCCCACCACTCATCGAAGGTGCCAAAGGCGACATTCTCCACCATCTTGCGGTTCAGGTCCCTCTGCATGATGTTCTTCATCTCCTCTATCAGAGCTGCCAGCACCTGCTGCACTACAGCCTCATAGGGGTTGTGTCCAACTATAGCCATCTGGTCACCTGCCACTCCATACAGTTCCCCATCCACACCAGGCGTGGTGCCAAAGCCAGGAGGAGGATAATGGGAAGGAAACTGCTGGGGCAGTAGATGAGGAGGCCAAGGGGTGTGAGGGGGAGGGATGCCATGATGATGCGGAAGCTGAGCTGCATGAGGGTCAGGGTAGGCATATGGTATGTGAGGGGGGATGTAGCGGTGGTCCTGATCATAGTGATTGGTAACGCTACCATCTTGGTCCATGTATGGAGGGGGCGGAGGAGGTATTGAATGCAGGTGAAACGATGGAGGATATTCAGAGGTGGGCGGGACTTCCCCAGGTGGTGCGGTACTGCTGTTGGAAGAGGCCATTCGCATCTGGTGGAGCCGACTGAGCATGTGCGTCTGCATCTGGAATGACATGGGCGCTCCGCCACAGTACTGGCTCATGAGCTCCATGGAGCTGGCATAATCGTACATGTGGTGGGGCAGTGGTGGAGGGTACTCCGGGTGGAGCTCCATGTGAGGAAGCGGAGGGGGTATGCCTGGGGGCGGAGGAGGCTGCAGGGAGAAGCCAGGTAGCGGTGGTGGAGGGAGATGAGGAGGATATGATGGGATGGGTGGAGGTGGCATGGTGGTACTAAAGTGCTGGCTGGTGTCCGGAGCAGGACTCACAGAAGGGTCTGTGGTTTGGGAGGGGATGGTAGACTGAGCTGGTGAAGAGGACGAAGATGCACCGGGAAGGGATGTCGCTGTGGTGATGGTGTTGTCATCTTCATCTGAAATTTCCATATCTTCACCAGAGGAGCGAGGAGAAGGCTTGAGGAGAAAAACACAGGAGTTAGAAGCAAGTTTTGCATTTTTAATGGAAGCTCGAATATACGCAATCAAGCCTGATATGTAGGAGTTAAGGGGTGCAGACTCATACGTAAGACACGGGTCGTGAGCTCTACGATTAGTCAGTTTGGTAGAAAACCATTTCTGGATGGACATCAGATATCGGAGTATCTCTGCCATGTCTTCAACAAACAACACGAACCAAATCACTTAACGGTTTATCAGCGAAGTCCAGAAATAGGCACTACCATTCTTTTAAATAATACTAAGATTGTCATAAAGCAAGTTCATTTCTAAGATCTACGACAGAGAGGTAGAACACCACTCGGTAGTATTAACATTTTCGGTCAAACTTAAGACTTTTAAAGACCTTTTTAAGAAAACGATTTCAATTACATTTTCGGATGTATGTGTATTTTTTCACATGAAAACTAATGATTGTTTTCATAATTTAAAAACCTTTGTAAAGAAAGTGAAAACCTTAATTATTGAAATATTGCAGGCAGGCTATGCACATAGGTTACACACTTAAGACTTATAACTTCAAGTAAGCCCGAGATGTACAAAAGGGTTGTCGAAGAAGGTGAACCGGTTTTAAATCCTGAACTCCTCATCCTTTCTAAAACTTCCACCTTTTCAATTTAGATTGTCAACTTAAACAAAAACAAAAAACACAGACTATAAGCAAATTAAAAGCAACATTTCAACAAGAAGAATATGACCTTGATTTCCTCATATTTCATCTGTATCTTTGGCTGCAATTCCATTCATTCTCGTCATCAATGAGCTCAACAACTGATCAGTCAGTGATCAACAAGAGATTGAGTCAAGCGTTTTCTTTCTAATTAGAAAAAACAAAAACTTTGCCTGCTTTTGGATCCATGTCCAAAGTGGAATGCAAGTTAAGTACCGCTAAAGGTTAAAGAACATGGCTTAAACCTGCTTTTAGAACTTTGTCCAAAGTGGCACCAAAAACATGCCGAGTCAATAAGAGTGATTACTAGAGCTGGCCAATGTCAAACAATTTGGTATCGTCCGAAGTCCAATGTGAAACATTGCAATGGACGATGAACTCATTGTCGGGGGATGTGTTAAATGTTAGCCTTCCATTTCAAAATATGAAAGAAGTAGGGGCAAATGTACAGTCATTCACCAACTTAGAAATGCTAACATATCCAACTTTACCAAGATCATTACGGTCTAATAAATGTCCATCGACCAAACCATAGCAGTTAGAAAATGCGGCATTTGCCTCAATCTCTTAATCGCAAACAATTCTTAAAATCAGACAAAGACTTTAGAAAGAGATAAAAGGCTCTTCATAAAACAAACCAGATATTTTCAGCCATCCAAAACCAAGCCACTCAAACCAACTCTCACCTTCGTTTTCATGTGAATCAACCAGATATTCTCTGATTTACAAAAAACCCTCACCTGTGCATCTCCGTTGTAGGTGGGTGGAGTACGTGGAGCCCTGTGTAGGTCAGAAGTTATGTGCTCATCCTGAGGCGGATGCATTTGGCCTTGAAGAGACTCGAGAGACACTAAACTCTGAGTAGTTGGAGAGGAGGAACCCACCTCCGGTGGTATTTTCCGTCCCTCTACAACACCACTAACTTGCCTTTTGCCCCTGTTACGACGCCTGTCTTTCTCTCCTCTCCTCCTATGCCCTCCCTCAATCTCTCCTCGTCTTTTGTGACTGGACCTTTCTCCATTTCCCTCTCTGTGTTTATTTCCACCTCCATCTAAATGTTCATTCGACTTCCCTCGCTCTCGGTCTTCCTTCCCATCCTCCTCATCATCGGATGCAAGGAAGGAAAACTTTGCCTTCTGCTCTTTCAGCAACATTTCAATGCGCGAATCCAAGCTGCTGCTGTGGTGCATGAACGGCAGGCTCTCATTGGTGGAGTCAGGTTCCGGAGAGGAGTCACGCTGTAGAGGAGGTGGCGAGAGGGATGCTGTAGAGGAGGGGAGATGGTGAGGCAAAGAGGTGGAGGACGGAGAGGTAGACGATGATGGTATGGAGGCATGGGGAGGGGAGGAGCCTGGAGGCGTCCGGGGTGGATGGGGTGGGGTACTTGGATGGCGTTTAGGTTTGGTCCATTGTTCTTCTCGGTTGGGACTATTCTGTCCGAAATCAAGAGAGCTGAGAGTTTCAGCCACAGCAGCAGCAATGACGGAGGCTGGTGGAAGGGGAGGTGGTGGAGGTGGTGGTACCAGAGGTGTGTGGTGTGACTGACTACGGTAGTCATTGTCCAAGCTTCCTGCCATCCCAAAAGCCCTCTCACTTGCACCCTGCTGGGGACGGAAGGCCAGCGAGGGCTCCAACCGGGAGGAGGAGGGTGTGTCAAATTGGGACGTATCTTTGGATGAGGGGTATCCTCCATATGTGGATGTGGCAGGGGGAGGCGAGAGGCTATTGGATGAGTGGTGGCTAGAAATTGAGTGACCGCTATAACGTGGATCAGAGTTACTGAACTCTCCATCTCTGTCCCGCTCCCACTCACGGTCTCTGCTACTCCTCCGTCGACTTGAGCCTCCTCCGCTGCTGTGGTGGTTGTGGGAGTGATGGTGGTTCCGATGCCTTCCGTGATCTCCTGAACGCGAGCCTGAACTGTCCCGCCGGTAGCCTCTGCCATCCCTTTCCTCTCTCCGTTCAGCATGATGTGAATGATAGGATTTTGAAGCAGAAGAGGAGTTTGTTTCCTGTTGGTGGTACGACGATCGCCGGGAACTTATCCCTCCACCAAAGCGCCCCCCTGAGTCTCTCTCCCTGTCCCTGTGTCCCCTGTCTCTCTCTCTGTCAGAGAGTGCAGGATGTTCAAACTGAGGAGGCATGGGTGGATGTGGAGGCACGAGCATCCCTGAACCTCCTGCGCTGGCAAAAGGATAAGGAGGTTCACTATGTCTGAACGGTGCTGTTGCAGGATATCCAGGCCGACCCCTGTTGAATACATCTTGTTGAGCGTGCTGGTCATCAGGAAACCGAGGGGGCTTGAATCCTGATGACGATGAGACCGCCGAAGATGAGCAGGAAGAAGAAGGAAGCATGTCCTGCTGTGGATAACTCTGAGCGCCGCTATAGCCACCATGCCTATTGAAAACAAAGGGTACGTATTCTTAACCTGCCTAAGGTTCTTACAGTAATATTTATGCAATCCTGAAACAAACCTAGGCACAGAGTATCCCGAGTCTTGGGAAAATGGCGTTCCAGAACGAGGGGTGTAAGGAGTACCCCCACCCTGTGAAGAAGCAGAAGAGCCAGGGGTGTAGGGTCCACCTAGAGATGATGGAGGAGTATCTAGGCGCTGATCACCAAATCCAGTGTCCGCAGAACAGGGGGTGGTACTGCCAGAATTCAGAGCCGCTGCAGCAGGAGCAGACGTCTGCTCAGTTGAGAGTCTCCGACGGATATCAGACGACTAAAAATGGAAACATGAAATGTATAGAAAGCCTGTAATTGAATGTATTTTTTTAACATTGCCTAGGCATTCTATAGAACACATAGCACAATTAGATTGAAAAAATTAACAAATTAAGCCTATGTTCAGACTGCAGCCCAAACCCAAATCAGATTTTTTGTGACGTGTCTCTGACTGGGTTGTAACAGTCTGCATGACACAATTCCAATTTTTTCAAATGCAACCCGCGTCGCTTTCATATGTGGTCCAAGATCGAATACATACAGATTATTCAAAAGCGACCACTGTCTGAACTGCCGAGTTGGATGTATCCGACTTTTTAATCATCAAGCCCCATTCAGGTGTGCTTTCTGACCGTGAAAAATTGGTGGACATGGCTACTTTACAGTGAAGACAGTAAAAAATACTTTACAGTGACAACAGGAAGGCGCTGAATTACCGTGTTGGTAATATTAGTTTTTTCTTGGTCTCTTTCATCACAATCTTTTTCCTTAATATTATTTTTAAGAATGCACTTCGAAGATTAAATGTTGGCAAGATTCCTCACAATAAAGGGAAGTGTGGTTGATTCAAAGACTAATTATGTGCTCACCGTGTCTGGTTGTGTAGGGACCGGGGGCTGAAATTTCTCAGTCAGAGCTTTGCCTCCAGTAGGCACAGTCTGAGGAGTGTATGAGCCGCTAACGATCAAGTCATAGTACTTCATCCTCTGTTGCCCTAAAAACACAAGCATAACAAACATCAGATGAGATTTTTCATTACCTATATTAAATAACTATGTTAAAGAGATGTGAAATACAACCAAGTACCATTTCATTTGCTTAAATGTTTTTCACAAAAAAAGTGATTAACCCCTATTAAAAAACTAGATTGCTGAAGATTGTACACAAACTTTAATACTGGCTCAAAAAAAGCCACTTAAACTAATTTTTAAAATAGATATAAACAATAAACTATTCATCAGTCATTTTCCTGTGCTAAGGATATAGATTTTTTATTGGTTATGGAATAAACAATCTGGTTTGATGACATTAAACAGTTCCCTTTCACTATAAGTGATATATAAGTCCTATGTCCCTAGCATTTTCTGAAGAGATCTGATTTAGTTGCTAGGGTAAAAAGCTTAGTTGTTATGGAGGATTTGGGGACATGATATTTTGTTCCCCATGTCATTGTGAGTAAAATAAACCCACCCCCAGGTCTTTTTTTCTTGAAGCTATTTTTGTTGCCATTTTCTATTTATTTTCAATGCCCACTATGTTATAAACAGATAAAATATTAACATAACTCACATGTTAGACGACCACAGTAGGAAATAAATGTAAAAAATGAAAAATTCTGGTGCTGGAAGATTCATTCATAAAAATGATGCAAAAAGGGTACGAAATATTATTCCAGGTCATGGAATTTGTCTAAAAATAATCTTTTTTTAATTATAACGTACATTTGATACATATTTTGATATATTATATAAATAGAAAAACAGGCACAGCCTTCTTGGAGAGGAAAACATCCTTTTCTAAATTTTACATTTATGGACTTACAGTGTATTGGAACCAAACTCTTCATATGTTCATAAGTTTTTGTCCAGTGTTTGTTCTTTATCAAACATTTATATTTTATTTTAAACATATCCATTTTCCCTCAATTCAATGCCTATTTATCTTAAGATTTAAATCAATTCTTTAAGATTTTTCTTAAATTATGAACAAAAAAATTCCAGCAGCATCCTCACCAATGTTTTGCAGAAAAAAAAATAACAGTAAAAAAAAACAAACAGGCAAAAAATACCTTTAATATCCAGCTGAACGTGAACAATATTTCCCATGACGGAGGTATTGTGCAGATGTTTGACAGTGTCTTTGGCTCCCCTAGTGCTGGTGAAGAGGACACGGGCCAAGCCCAAGTGCTTCCTTGTCTTAGGATGAAACAGAATCTCCATCTCCTCAACTTCACCAAACTTAGCACACATCTCTGCCAGGAACGGCTCCTTGATGTTATCATTCAGTCTTGCAAATGTGACTTCTTTAAGTGGTATAGGGCCTATGTAATACTCATCCAGCTATAATAGAGCAAGCATTGCATGTATTAATAATAAAAAACTATGATGTTTTGAAACAAAGGAAACTTGTAACAATAAAACAGGAGCAGCACCTTAAATTTGGGCACCGTCAACGACAGCTCTGTGTGTCTAGACCAAATTCTTCTTGGCCTTGGATCACGCAAGTCGCCCACAGGTGGGAATCCTGAATCCTAATATGAAACAGAACACACAAATGCCATGTTTAGAAAACACAACTTTATAAAGACAGCACGAGAGTATTAAATGGACATTCATTACTTAATCTCGTGCATGTAAATACCTGTACACTAAAGTGAATCCCATCATATCTGTAGATTTTCTGAGTAACCCGCCGGAGAGCAGGGTCTTGAACAAGCTTATAGCTCTTCCATTGCAGACTGAGAGTTCGCTGTGTATCCACCCCACTGTCTGGATCCATGCTATCACTGCATACACAGACAATTCAGTGTCAATGGGAGGAAATATAATCACTTATGTGTCATTTATTTTACATGCTAAATATTCTGGCACATGCAGAGCTTCTGCAGACAATTTAAGCCTATGAAACGTCTACTGCAATAACAATACAAACGTGGCATGCAATTTCACAAAAGTTCTTATGCAGGGAATTGACGTATTGTGTTCCTTCTTCATAACATGACAATGTTGTTGTCAAACTCAGCATAATACAAATTAAAAGTCTGTGATCAACTCTAAACGGTGCAGAATTTGTGTTAACTTGTCACAAAGAGCGAAGAGAACGTCCTACTTTAATCTGGTGTTGGGTAATAAAAAGAAAAACAATAAAGCTAAACTTGACACAAAACATCTGACGACTAGCAACAACAAGCTAACATAAACACTGAAGCCGCTAGCTGCTCACACAAGCGCGAGCTAGCTTAAGTTCAACATAAAACCGTATGACAGCAGATCACACGTCAAACTCTAACAACTTCCATCAACCGAAATCAACCCAACTCCCGATAATATAAAATAAATATTCCTACGAGTTGTGTTCAAAGCCTCCGAGAGCGGAGCGCGGGTTCTGGGGATGTTTGCCCGCTTCGTCCACCGTTAGCGAGCGTTAGCTAGCGTTAGCTAGACCTAGGCCTGAGTCTGACGGGGGAAAACAGAACAATCCTTGATTAAAATCTCGCTCCGTTTTGATCCGGGCGCATTAAATCAGTACGAAAATGCTGTCGCTTATATTCCGATCCAATGCCGATGTGGTAAATGTGTTCATATCCCACCAGAAAATGATATGTACTAAAAAGAATAACATAATACTGTAAGCAGCCATCGCGTAACTAACCTAGGTGCCTCGCCTGCTCGCCATCAGTCGCTAGAAATACTAGTCATTCGATTTACACTCGCATTTTCCACACAAACCACTGGCGTTCAAACGTTTTAATGATTAAAGCAACTGTA
The DNA here is from genome assembly GCA_007224835.1 of Danionella cerebrum. Classification (NCBI taxonomy): domain Eukaryota; kingdom Metazoa; phylum Chordata; class Actinopteri; order Cypriniformes; family Danionidae; genus Danionella; species Danionella cerebrum. The sequence continues at coordinate 26,553 of SRMA01025182.1, read as the reverse complement.
TACACATTTTTATATAAAGCCCAATACTGCAGCTAAGATCGGCATGAAATTGCTTTACTTAAACCATTTATTAAATTATTTTTACTTTAGGAGCGGCAGGTTTGTGGCGAATCTGCGGCCGCGATTCAGTATGCTGCATCATCAACTGGCGCGTTCAATATTTACGACGTACTGTACTAACTAAAAAGTTCCAATTTTTTTCGTTAAAATAAATGGCTAAAAATAACATTCTTCGTTGCTTACAGATCTCGTAAGAAAAGCGTCGAGTTGATTTGTCTTTTGTTGCAAACCAATATTCACAATTATTTTCTTAAGCACACACAATTTACAAAACCGTAAGTACAATCTACTACTCAACACTTTTGTAAAGATTAATAAAACAAATAGCACGTCACTAGCGATCATTGCAAAGAAGTTAAAGTGATCTCTAGCATTTAACCCTACACAATTGTATATTTACTGCATTAATTAAAATGTAACTGACACTCTTACACGGTGCGTATATGACCTTTAGGAAAGTAAAAAAAAACATTTCCAACATGTGTCCAACAGACTGAAAATGGGCACAATATTTTCTTTCCATTCGCCTGGTCAGTCTCCACTACACACCTATGAACAGCAGGTGGTGCTACAAATATCTTTAAGCAAGACTGTTTTATTCCACGACAAAAACGAATGGTACGATTCAGTTGCTTTAAACCAAAATATAATTTATAACTTTTGAACTTATTAGATATTGAATTGCCTCTATCAAGAAGGCATTATGCACAGGAACTCCAAAATTCTCAAGCATCTCTACTACTGCTTATGGTCTTAATGTGTGCAGGTCATGTAGGAAAAAAACATATACATTTGAGGTGTCTCTGCATAAGATTTCCATTTTAAAACCCTTATTAATTACAAATAAAAGACAAAATAAGCTTATACAATTAGTTTGCTATAGTGTTTCACAAAAGAGTGAGTATACATGACACTGTGAAGGTTCAACAGATCCCTGGCTTTTCCTTCACTATGAGCAGGTTTACAGAATCACGTTGAGAATTCATGCTGCTCACATTTCTTGTAGATACTTATTATATATAAACCATTACAATTATACAATGAAAAACTGAATAAGCAGCTTGTGGAGCATTTTACACTGCAAGCTCAATTAAAAAAAACCCTCATACCAAAGCAATTACTGTCTAAACCACTGGCAACAAATGTAGGGATACACCGTAGAGCAGGGGTGTCAAACAAGGCCAAAATCCCACAGTTCACTGCCAACCCTCCTTTGACAGATACAGATCTGTAGCTTTCAAACAAGCCTGGAAAACTTAAGATGTTCAGGTGTGTTCAGTTAAGGCTGGAACCAATATGTTAATATTTTGTATAACCAATTTTTCCAGGACTGTCTCAAACACATTGGACATGACTGTCATTAGAGCTTCACAGATTCCTGGAATGAACTGTTAAACCCCCAAGTGAAGGAGGTATATAAACAACTTCAGACCATGACACTACCACCATCAAGCTTGACTGTAGGAAAGTCACACTTGTCTTTTGACCCTTTGCTTTGGTTTCCGTTGGATTCCAAATAATTTCGCTTGTTATCAGATCACCGAACATAGGACCAGTACTTACAGGACGGTCACACTGTGAAATGCAAACGCATCCAAAAATGCAAAACCAGACATTTCTGCGATTACAGATTCCAATTTAATAGAGTTGTTCAGCTGGGGCAAATTGCATCATGTGATGAGACTTGAGCCAGCTGATCAGAAGATATGCATGAGCCTTCTTGATGACCCAATATGAAGCAAATGAGAGCACCCTGTTGTGTTTTTATAAACAACTCAGCTTTGTGACACAACGAAGTACTACATTGTTCAAGAGTAGGGTGTAGTTTCATCCTTGAGAGCACTGACTGACTGACTCCCGCCACTTCATCTTCTGCATTTACCAAAGACAAACTCTGGCTAGAACTCTGAAAATGTCTGCTCAACTTCCTTGATCGCCAATGGTGTGTTCAAAGGAAGTCTTTGTAATAAAGTTTCATGCGGAACATCCATTGACCAGTGTGAGAACAATAACACCTAAAGTAATACACCTTCTCCCAATTCACACCAAAATTTAAGATAGAAGTGATACCATCTTACAGAGATGTCCAGGCCATCCATGGAGGTTAACATCTTGACGGGAGCATCTTCTGATGAGAAGGGGTGAAAGTTCACTGCAGATAGCTAAAGCAGAGTGATCATTTCCCATGACACCAGAGTGAACAGACATCGCATTAAAGTCAAAGAAATGTTACTTTGTAGATTGAACAAATTAATTAGAAATAATTCAAATGCCTTTTTTGTCTACATTTATTTCATTTTATACAGTAAATTAGTTATATAATAAACATAGTTTAATCAAAATTGCAGAAAACTGTGGGGTGCAAGATGGTGAAATTAAGACTCCAACACAAATACATTATTTTTAAACAATTTTATTTCCAACTAACAAATTTTAAAAACACCAAGGAAAATAATAAATAACCAGCCCTAAAATGACTAACTAATGTAAAGGAAAACAAATATTCATAGTGTACAAATAAAGAACAATATCACAGCAAAAACTGTGATAGAACCCTTGATAGAACACATAACACCAGCGAAAAGGGCAATAACTGTTAATGTGGAGTCAACACTGGTCCCACGCTAAATTATAGCAGTTTAGAGGTTCAATATGGGCGTTCTCTGCGATCATGTCTGTGTTCACCCCTGAAAAACACAAAAGTGTAATTGAAAAAATACTGTTCAAACATTGGAATGAGTGAAAAACGGAACATTTACCTTGAGTCCATCTTCCCAGGTCCAAAGCCTCGATTTTCCCCTCCTCTACCTCCTCTAAAGCCTCCACGATCCCCACCACGTCCACGGAAACCACCTCGATCAAAGCCACCTCTGACACGGTCTCCCCCAAAACCTCCTACCAATACAGACTCATGCAGTGACCCAGCATTGAAGCTTAAAAATCTGTTGTTAAGCAGGAAGAGTCCTCTTTACCTCCAATCGGTGACATTCCTCCACTTCCTTCCGGCTTGGGATCTTTGCACTGATTGCACTCATTTCGCCACGAGAAGTTCATATTTCCACATGTTCTGCACACACACCAGGGAAAATTGGAATGTTGAAATCCAATTTTAATGGATAATTTCAAACCCATCGTAGTAAGCAACATATTGAACATTATCTACATAAACATAAACATCTACATAAAATAAACATTGTTTGTATTCAAGATCCCAGAAACAGGTTAACTAAATTTAACAGTAGGTAGCTAGAAAGAGAAGCGGGCAGAGAGGTTTGGGACATGATAAGTTCAGATTCGAACCTTTGTTACCTTGCACAAATGCAATTAAAGTAAAAAAAAAAATAAAAATTTTTCTCTATAAAGTAAATGATGGGTCTCTTTCAAAAGTGAGAGATTAACAAATACATTTATAGAAAGGTTCTTGACTAATTTACATATTGGAGAAGTATTACCAGACTGCAACACTTACGGGTTTGAACATTTCCAGTCTCCAGCCCTTTGCTGTCCAGCTCCATCATTGTTACCTTGGAAACCCCCACCACCACCTCTGCCACCCCCAAAACCCCCACGGCCCATTGGCCCTAGAAGGAGAGAACACATACCACAGAGAATATATATATAAATATATAAAGCTTTACATGAAAACTGTTGAACTGTGATGCATTTAATTTTTGAATAGTAAAAATAGTAAAACTTTAAAACAAACCTCCTCGACCACGACCCCCCCTCATGCCACCACCACCGCCGCCGCCACTGCTACCACGTCCAAACTCTGCTCTGCGAGTGGCGAATGACACTTTGATTGGATTTCCGTTGAAATCCTTACCTAAAAACCAAAGCATCTGAGTGAGTACCACTGCCTAGACTTCATGAGATCACAAATGAGTTGTAGGCTGCTTTCATAGCACACATAAGTGAGAGTGCTGTACAATACTCGCAATGATTCATAGGGTTTCAGTCCTTCCTCTTAGCCCTTGGTTTCAAGGGCTAATGGGTAGGTGAAGGGATATGTGAGAGAAATGAAACTCAGCCTTCAACCTCTACAATGGCAGAAAGAAAGTTGCATTAACTTTCAAGACATAATAGAGACGTAATTTTTATACACTTCCAAATCTCCTAAAATGCAAAAGCAAAGCAAACATACAAATCATAGTTCGTTAACGTACACGAAATGTCAAGTCTTCAGAGAAATAGAATGTTTTTAGGTCAATTATGAAAGACTCCAAAAGTTAAGTTGACATGTTACAACTGGCTCTGCCTAATTGTGGTTTGTTAGAGAGTTGTTAAAAGTCAGCGCACCATCAAACCAATCAATGGCTGCTTTGGCAGAAGGGGGGTCATCAAAGGAAACCGTAGCCTCTCCTTTAAGCCTCCCTGTCTCTCTATCTGTGTACAGATTGATCATGGGCAATCCAGTCTTCTTATTGAGCTGTGCAAAGAATAATAAAAAAAAAAAAACAATATTAAGAAAAGCATAAAACATGTTGAACAGTGGCCCTTTATCCTCTGTGCTTTTCACCTTGATTATGCCAATCTGTTTGAAGAAGTCTGCAACCGAGTCCACGGTATAGTTATCTCCAAGTCCTTGCACAAAGATGGTGTTGTTGTCGGAGTTATCCTGGTCCTGCACTGTAACATAAATAAGAATTTATAATCAGGCTTGATAAATGCAGAAAAATTTTTAGATGCTTGCTGTCTTTACTTACTATTGGGACCACCGGATCCAAGATCTCTGGGACCTTTAATTGAAATGGAATGTCATTTAGAAAGATTGTATAAAGTAATATAAACACTCCTAACCACTTAAAACACGCATAGACCCAGATAGAACCAAAAGGAATGTTGTTTTAGTCCGTATTTAGGCAATTAATCTCAACAAATACATGTTGTTCTCCACATATCAGTTTTTGTTCCATTTTCTAGAGAGCATAAAACCAAGGTATAACCAACAAAACACCCCATGCATTTAGATTTTAATTTAGTTCACTTCGTGGTTGAAAAAGTTGGTCGAATAACAAAAATGAGATCAAATATTAATTCCACCATACTTGTACTTCAGAATTCCATCAACATTGAACACTGTTGGCTTTATGACCAGATGTTAATTTCCAATGACGTATGCCTCTCTTTCAACATTCAACAGAAACATGTTATATTGACCGTTTAAGACAGCTGTTCAACCGCAACCATTTGCAGGCTTCAGCATCTCCTTTAAGTCCAGGCATCAAGAATACCGTCACCTTACTTTAGGGCAAGCTAATACACCTGTACCTTTAGAAGCCATCTCATTAATGTGGTCACTACTCCACATCATGTGTGTTGAACCCAAGCATGTGGAGTTTTGTCATATATAAGTTTTCAAATGATTCATTATTTTTTTCTAACCTCATTTTGCTGTTTTTAGGAACATCTTTTCCCTCGCAAACTTCAAAGTAGAACAAAAACCACCCCTAGCAACTACGAGAACAGTGCTTTTTCCTAAACTAGTAAATTATAAAATTGCTTCAGTAAATAAAGTAAAATGACTAAAAAGGTTAAACAGCCACATTATTCATTTATTTTGTATTTTAATAAAGAACCAAAAGTTTTACCTTTTGTAGATGCTTCAAATACAAAAGGTCCATCTTTAAAATATAATAAAGCTGCCACAAAAAGTTGCAATTGAATTCAAGCATCAAGACCATTCAATAAATCAGTAGCTATGTGTCCATCCAGAGATGCAATATACATTTTTGAGCAAAATTGGAATATTGCATAAAATACATGGCAATAAAGCACCGTTTCCTTCCAATGAGTCCAAGAGAACATAATTATAATTTCCTGATAAACTGCCACCAAATATCAAAATAAAAATGGAAGTTGCTGCATTAGGACAAGGCATTTTTCATATATAATAACTCGAAATGCACAGTTGTCTCATCTTGCTTTTGGAGGCGAGAGACTAGACAAATTTTGGTCATTTTAAAATTCCTACAACAGTCTTTCAGATGTTAATCGTTTTTTTTGGTTAAACTATTAATGGTGCTCCATCGCGCCGGAGTTCTGACAGAAAACGCATTGCCATTGCATTAGGATTTATTCTGTAAATCCGTTTCCATCGTGGTTTATGCACATTTTTTCTAAACAAATTCATAACGTATGCACATCTTGAATTTCCATTCAGGTTTTATTTTATGCAATATTCCAAAATAAGCATAAAAATAGATGGAAACGCAGCTAGTATTATCGGTTAAGTAATCATAACAATTATCACTCATCCAATTTTTGATGTAAAAGTAGCAAAACCAAAACAAAAATAAATCAAATAAAAAGGATCTCTGAATAACTTGCCTACAGTATAAATTGTAAAATGAATGTAATGAAAAGATAGGTCTTGTTCCATGGCACAAAACAGGTAACTATTATAAACTTACCTGGAATATCATTCCATTCCATTAAGAGTTTGAAATAAACTCCCAAAAGAAATAGTGGCATGAGTGAATCAATAGTCACGTTCAAGTACCGCTGTGGCTTACGTTTTTCATACTACCAGATGTAAATGTACGTCACAGTCACACAAAAAACATGACTGTCATTTATTTAGAAAATTAAGTTTTGTTTAACCCCCCGCCCCCCAACCAAAAAAAACACTAATTAATCTTTGCTTTTATCGAAAATTTGAGAGAATGATACATTGACTAAAATGAAGGTGTTTGAACAGACTAGCAGCTTATTTATGTTCGTACAGAGATGCCCTAAAATTATTAAAAGCAACCAACCGTCTTTTGTTAATCAGCAATACTTTAATGCCTGAAATTTGTGTAAGATGTAACGAGATACCGTCTGCTCATTACCATCAATTGATCCACGATGTGACAGCAGCCCACCATCCCAACCCACCAACCTTTGGCATGCAGCATTGAGTTCAAAGGTCTAAGAAGTTGTCGGGTGTAAAGAAGTGCACAATTGAACTCAAATGCTCCCCTTAACAGAACCTTTGAAGACACGGTGGACAGTTTTATTCATGAAGAAAGTTTGCCAAGAGAGATGGCTCTATTAGGACCATGATCCAGCCTCAGCTCCAGAACAAGTGGGTGCAGTAGTGTTTTTTTAATTTTCATTAGTCATCAGCCATACCAATCCCAAATATTTTCTCCCTGCATCCTATTTCTAGCACTGAATTTTTGAGTAGATGTACATGGTCTAAGGTACCCCCAATTATTTCACCAACCACTGAGGAATTATTTCAGCAAACACCTCATTACCATGTAAATGATCAGATAGCAACACAGATCGTTTTGAAGGGAGTTATTTTGTTGAGGTTTAAACAATACCACTGAGAAATACACCTTTAGTTTGTTACAAACTTTCCATAAATACACTGATTAGATCAGCTTATGAAAGAGGGCATCTGATATCTCCTTTAAGAATTCCACTGACAAACCACCCAACTGAAACATCATGTGTTCGCATAAGAAGTTTGATTTTTTTTTGCAATAATTTTATGGTGTCCCTTTAGATAACCATGTAAGTTTCACACCAGTGCTTGAGATGAACAACGTTAATCTTTTCCTCATTCACATCAAGAGGAAACTGCATTTGTTTTCCTCTATCCTTGCAAAAATGTTGTGTAAATGTCTCAAATGACCAGATGCCCACACCTCCCTCTTAGGCAAGGTTTTCTGTAAACCCTAAAGTTCCTTGTTTAAAGAGTTTGTCACTTACCACCAAACTTATTGAATCCTCCACGATCGCCCATTCTGATGAAGAAGGAGAGAGAAGCGAGACGAATTGAAGTTTGATGAGGGTGGTGACCCATTTCACTCAAGGCTGGAAAGGCCCCCCCATCATTTCCTTCATCCTTTCAACAAGACCAATTCTCCCTACCAAAGGCCCCTTTCCCTAAGTTCTTCTGTCTCGTTCACCCAATAGTTGCATGTGGAATATTTGATGGATCCCCTTTCATAACCACTATGCCTATGGCGTGTAAAGGTATTACCCATAGACTATACAAACTATGGATGTCACATCACCTCCTGCCATTAGTCCACTTAGGCAAATGAGCAAGATTAGGGCACAGACATGACAGGCGGAAGGATGCTGCACATGCTCAGTCCAGGCGGGGTCACAGTGTCAGAGCTCAAATTAATGGTAAAACAGACTGTTACCACTGAATAGAGTTCAATAGTAAATGACAAAAAAAAACATTTTGCTTAAAAAATTTGCAGGGGGAATCTTGTTTTTTTTTCATATCTTTGACTAAAGGCCTCTATACACAGATCTGAATTTTCGGTCTGAAGTTGCACCTTGATCGAGTGGTGTCAACGAGTTTTGCACTGCCATATTGGATACGATTTTCGCAAGTAGAAAAACCAATGTAAGCTGGTTCTTTTGATGATGTGAGCAGGACATAAAAGAGCAGCTCGTGATGCCGATCCCACATTTTTATAGTGACTTCGTACAAGAAACAGGAAAGAATTAGCGAGCCACAAATCCTCTCTTTTCTCCACACTTTTGACCACTCAACATTCATGATTTTTTTTCTGTTGTCTTTTTTTTTTCTTTCCTGTTTCCCTGTGTGGCACGGAGTGCATTTGTTGTACTGTAAACGCCCTCTTCCGGCTGGGAGCATTATTGTATCAATATATTAATAATGAAGAGCACTCTGCTGAGAAGCCATCTGAAGATTCGGGCGAATCTCATTTCGGATCGATGTATATAGGCCTTTTACAAGTAGGAGGTCTGGTTTTCTAAGTGTTTTCCAGGAGAAATTCCCCTTCTACCTCAGAGGGCAGATCAAGTTAAACACACCCGAAATTACCAGTGAATTCGTGTTTTTGGCAGCCGCTTTCATTCAAACCGACCAGCATTTCAATTAATTAACAAGGTTGTATAAACCAAATATCTTGCTAACCTTGTACTCTACTGACCAAGCCAGAAAAAAATTCTCTCATCCCTTGTGTTTTTTAGCCCTCTAAGACGAGGGTAGATTATTCCCCAAGGAATTTAATCTACCCAAACAGAATACACTACATTCCATTTACAAGATAAAACTATTGTCAGCCCATTTCATCTTACCCCAAAAGTTCCGACTGTTTAAGTAACCTTTAACATGCCCTATTTTGATTTTTGCCTGATCTTTTTCCACTCATTTCACTTTTAAGTCTCACTGATCTTAATTTTCCCAATTCCCATCCTAGAACCCTATATGTGATCTTCTTGAAAACGCTAAATCGCTGAACCATGTTGAAACAGCCTAGGAGGAGATTTAAAGATTCATTAAGGCATTGCAACACACAATAATCCTGTAGGAGAGGATGGAGTAGATTTAAAAAAAAAAAAAAACCACAACCATTTGAGATTCAACACCTGCCTCTTGATAAATGGAATTATTACATTTTATATTTATTCAGCCAATTAAATAGAGGGTATCCATATGACGTCACAGTAACAGGACTATACAGAGCGGCAAATGTGAATTTGATTCACTGTATTTATTTATGTTAATGTATATTTGATTTCAAAATTTTACAGACATAATTTATGGACTGCAATCTCAGATATTTGTGATCACCATTTCCTACCTGATGAAATCACCATCTTCACTATACATACATTTTGCAGCAGCTAAAATTAATTATTAATTAGTGTGGTTGACATTAGTATGGCTTTAAGCTATTTCAGCACTCCCTAATGTTTATATCAGGAACAATTCCTGACGAAATAAAAATTTTCCAGGGAAAGCTGGTAAGTCATGGGGAACACAGTGACTCCAAATCTTTTTAGATGAATCATGTAATAATCTGAATAACTCATGGCTCTACACTTTTATGGATTTAGCGCAGCAATTCTACGGCTAGTTTTGCCTCTCAGTCTCAGTGAAAGGGGCGTGGCCTAAGGAAAAGCGACGTCAATGCATAGCCTCTATAGACTTGCTTTTTTCTAATCTGTGGATCCTAAATTCACCCAAATATTCATCTATAACTTACCTCATGTGTCCAAGTTACAGTATTAAATAATATGAAGCAACATTATCACGCAATGATAAGAATGAAAAAAAAAATAGTTTGTAATTGCTTCCCTGTTACTAGCCTTTTAAAACCACAGAGTGCACTTAATATGAATAAATTAGTTAGTACATCAGAAAGGTTGATTTAATGGCTGATCGCGAATAACCCTAAAACTATGAAGTACCTTCTTCATATTTTATCAAGCCATAGCTGATGACCATCTGGTGGAATCCTATGCAGCAGAAGCAGAGATTAATATGATCACACCGATAAAAGCGGTTTTCCTCTAAATGTCACATATAAACTATAGTAAAATGCACAATCAATAGGGATGCAACAATACCGAATACATACCTTTGTTTTTAACCAGAGTTTTCAGTTTGCTTTGATTTTTACCATCCTTTGTTTTCCAGGAGAGGCAATAAACACACAATTAGGTTTTTAGAGTAGCACTTGGACTCAACCGTTTTCGGTATAAACCACATATTTTAAAAATAAAGGTGCATCTTCAATGAGTGGATGAGAGTGAGACAAGTGACTTCCCTTATTTAAGTGCTCCCTCATTGAATATTTTCAAAGGTTAGATGTTAGAGAACTGCTTCGAGTTTGCAAAAATTCTATCGACATGTGTATGCTGTACCCAAATGATTTGACATTTGAGGAGTATTGTAGCATCCCTAGTAATCAATACTCTATACGTAATGGATTTAGAGTGGATTTCATCCTGAAAACCAGAAATGGAACGAAAAGAAGACAAAGAACATTGTTCTAGCTCAACACGTGTTTGCATTTACGTTAAGTAAATGATGAGCACTAATCCATTACTACCAATGTGAAGGAAACTATTCTCCTATCAAAACAAGTGTATTAAATTCCAGAGTTCTGTTCCAAAAAAAAAAAAAAAAAAACACCAGCGAAGACACTGAATAGATGCTACTTTACACTACAAAAATAATCCACCGAGTTAAAAAAAATACATTAACTGCTGTGATTTAAACTGGTTTTGTGTCATTCTGAGCATACGAGCAGACCCTGTTTCATTTTAGACCTGGGTAAATCAGATGATCCAAAAACACCAGACAATTTTGATTCCCAACATGACATTTTCCAAATTTTTAACAGATTTTATTCAATTTCAGATTTTTAAATCACGAAGCTGCAAGTAATCAACGTCGAGGACATAATCTACATCCAGTAATTCACAGACTGACAAATAAAAGTACACTTTTTTTGTGAATAATACAGAAGTTTTCCTTACCCCATTCCTCCTCTGCCGCGAGGTCCTCCACGACCACCTCTGTCAAACCCACCCGCTCCTCGATTTCCAAAGGCTGACCCACGGCCCCTTCCTCCACGACTGTCCTGACTGTATCCATCATCGTGACCTCCATATCCTCCTCCGCCACCACTTAATGGTGGACTATCCTGGTTGTAACCTAGAAGCCAAATCAATTGATTAAAAACTAGTGAAATTAAATGTTCTGAGCTGGGAATAAGGTCGAATTCCATTCTTTTAATTTTAATTTTATAATATTAATTTTTAATACACTGATTCGCCTTTTTCATGTAGCCACCATTTGAAGAATGAGAGCAAGGCTCCGTTTAGAAGAAAATCAAAATGAACCATGACATGGATAACAAACCTAGAACTGCTGCCAAGATTATCAATCATTGATGACTGAAAAGATCTTTGGAAAAAATCCCAAGATTTTTATTGGCTAAATCACCAATATCAAAAGTAATGTTACAGATATCGCATTATTGGTCAGATAATGAGTCCACTCTCACCAATCAATTATTCCGTTGATTTCTAATTTATTTATTATTAGCCTCTCATGTGCTACCGATTTAGTTTCTGTAATATTTTAAGTCAAAAAAAGGCAAGGCACGTTGCAGGGACATTTTACTGAACGTGACAAAATGATTAAACTCAGCCTAATACTTGCTTTCATTTAATTTTTGTCCCACAAAATAAATATGTTTTTAAAAAAACATCGAAAACTCACCTCCCTGTCCGTATTGATTTTGTTGTCCATAGTTTTGAGGTGGAGGGGAGTTATAACTGCTGGATTGGTTGTAGGACCCTCCCCCTTGTTGAGAGTACTGAGTTTGGCCTCCACTACTACCATAGCCACTTGTAGGTCCTCCACTGCCCCCATATCCTCCAGACTGACCACCAGTAGCACCATAGCCACCCGCACCCTGCTGCTGACCATAGCCTGAGGACTGAGAGCTGCTTCCATAGCCACTGAAAAAGAAAATAATTTAACACTTTAGAAACCATCTCACAAAATTATAGATCATTAGCCAAATTGATCGTAAAAGTCAGATAGGATCATCACCCAGAGGCAGGAGCAGAATAAGAAGACTGTTGGCCATAGCTTCCACTTTGTGCTGATTGAGGCTGGCTGCTGTTACTGTAGCCCCCAGAGCCATAGGATTGAGAGGAGGGCTGTGATCCATATCCTCCTTTGAAGGTGATCATTACAAGTTTTATATATTGATAAAAAGAACCAGCTCAACAGAAGTTATTATCGTACCTGACTGGGATTGTACATAGCTGGAGCTGTATCCACTCTGATTGTAAGGAGGCGAGTTGCTATCAGAGTTTTCTTTGTAACTTCCATAGCTCGACTGGCTATAGCTTTGGCCGGTCTGTCCTCCATAACCCCCATAACTGTGAATAAAAAAAATTAAACCATTACCTAAAGCTAGGTGCTCTTAGATAAAATTACTGCAATGTCACTAAGGAAATTAGTGTACCCATGGCTTCCGCTTTGGCCGTAATCTAGAAAGAAAGAAATAAGAGATTTAATTCAATAGCTCATATACATACACTGGTTTCAAAAACGTTAAAGACCTTTTAAAACCATTAAGAATCAAATCAATCCACATAGTGAAACGTAGAAACTAAGAATGGCTTGTAAAACTTGTAAACTTTTAGTCACTCCAAAAAAACGAAGGTAAAAATGATTGTTTTCTTAATTTTAAAACCTTTGTAAATGACAAAAAGGACTGTATCTGTGGTTCTTATAGCAGCCATCTTTGTTAAACAACCAAATGTGCTGGGTTACCCAGTGCATGCTTGTAATTCTGTCTCAAGCACACTTGATCTGAAGTGTGTTGGAAAAATTAATCAAATTTGTGAAAAAATCTTATTCCTAGAACTACAAATTAAATTAACACTTTTAAGACCTTTTTTTTACACCTCAGGTCCGTTGTTTTCATGCATACTTAAGTCACTTTGCACTTGCTCCAGCATCGGAACTATTTATTTTTTGGCTCCTCCATGAAGACCAAGTGTAGACAGACTTCTTTTGACTTGACTAAGACTATTCCATTTCTTTGTCTGTAAAAGACCTTGCTGATGGAGAATAACTACATCTTGTCTTGTTGGTGTGCTAGATCTTGTCAGAACAAGAAGCTTTCTCAACTTATCTGGGTAGCAAAGTCTGGCTATTACCTAAATGTTTTATTCATTTTTTTTTCTACAAAAATAAATAATAGTTGCGATTTCTGACAGCATTCTCTGTTTACAGTATTTGCGCACGCGATTTCCACTTGGGACGCCACAAACTAAACGATAATGAAAGATTTGACAACTTGTTTAGAAAGAGTGAATTTGGGGTAGAAACGTCCAGGTCAAAGTCCACAAGTAACTCAAGTGTACCTGGAGCTAAAGCTAGCTGCTAAAAGGAGCAAACAAAATGGCGGAAGCCGACATGTTGTTCATTTCGTAACGTTATTTTCAACAATTATTTATTCAATGCCGCAAAAGAAAAAACAATCAACTGCTCTGTTAACGACAACAAACTCACGAATAACGTTATTAGGTCTGTGGTTTAATTAGTAAAATACGTTTACCGAGATTCTCCATGACCAAACGTATTTAACGGCAAGTTACTTCTTACCATTTGACGACATGGTAAAGCTGAAAGAACCTGCAGCGGGCAACACAATTGGGCAGCGGCAATGCCTTATTAAGCTTGTTCGAAAAACAATCTGCGTAGCTGTTAGCTAGGCTAATACAAACACTAGCTAGCTAGTGATTAGAATTAGGCTATTTCTGTCTGTAGGGGGCACCAAATCATCAAACCGATGACGTCATGAACGTAATCTTCTGACGTGATTTACAGCAGTTTACAGTACAGGCAGTGCTTAATTTGTTCCGCCGTTTGCCGGAACGCAATCCGTTTTCTCTCCATTTCTGGCTTCCAAGGATCCGGAAAATTTTATTCTGGGATCCGGTAATTATCTGACCCCATTTGTCTTTATCTGCCCAATCCCTGCCCACCTTTTTCACTCTACTGTACTACAATGCATTCCCCCGACTCAGGAATATACAGAGCACTCGCCTATGGTGTGCCAGGCTACCTTCGTCGTAGGCTGGTGCTGTCCCCTGCAGTCGGCAGGCCGGCCCGTATTATGTGGAAATTAGCGATTAGATAAAAATATTATAACATAAAATAAAATAATTAATAATTATTGTGTTAGTGTGTTTTCTTTATTGTGCATTGTATAATGTAAAATAATAATAATAATAATAATAATAATAATAAATAAAATGCACTACTAGCAAGTCTGAAAAGGCTGTTGCTGGGTAATTTACGTCCTGTACGTAACTTATTTTTAGGCGGCATTTGGCCAAAACAAAAAGTGTCCTGACTCCTTCGTGCTAACATGTCTAAAAGACAATCAAGTTTGCTTTCGTTTTTTTTTAAAGAAACGAAGACTCAAGTCATGTTGCTCCAAAGCAAGCCAGAACTGCAGTGCGGGCTGCTTCTGGTAGTACCAGTGCAGATGACCACAATGCTAACCGGGTTCACACAGTGGAGGGTGAGGCAGAGGCGGCCACTACAACGACAGCCATTGACAAAAGAAGCAAGGTTCGAAAACGAGAGGACGAGGACAATGAAGATATGGCCATTGTGTGGGGAGTATTAAACTACTAAAAAGGTGAGTAAAAAGGCTAAAACGGCCATTTAACATGATATTGAAGATTAAGATAAATTGTGTTGAAAGTAATCTAAAGGTTTTTTGTGTGTATATGTCTTAAATTATGTTGTAAATGATGTATGTAAGTTCTGCTGCTTAAAAGTAGGCATGTTAGACACTGAACCAATGCGTTCTGTTTGTGTTCCAGCAACTGTTTTGGGCCAGCCACCCTGTCCGTCACCCCAGTCTTGTTGTGTTCCAGTAACTTCAAATTTACAAATTAAGCACTGAGTACAGGTCTATACACAAAAACTCATCAATAATTGCATTCAAGCACACCACTGAGTACACTTTTTAAATATCTCAATCCCAAGCGAAAAATACAGCACGCCCAGTTTAAGCTTAAAAAAGCACTGATGTTTCCAATAACTTGGGTCATTTAGTGCCAGCAAACAAAAACATTAAAGTTAAAAACACTGGGCTAAACAGAGTTTTTGCAATGGGTGTCATTGTAAATACTGAAATAGTGACTGGTGCAGTTTATCTTCTAGCCTGCATAATTGTCGTTGAGATACGCTGGTGTACATCCCATCTCAAATTGATAGGCAATGGAACAGTTGCTAGGCGTTTAGATGGCAACATTAACCAATCACATTGGATCAACCCCACAAAGGCCAATAAACTGCTAGAACCTCTGGTTAGTTTTTAACGACATTCACTCTGCAGTTGATAAAAAAAAAACTGTGCCAACCTACTCAGTAGCTGCATTTGACACGGTGTATCACCATCTACTGCTCTGGCATTTTTGGGTTGGCTATGTCCTGGTTTAGTTCTTATCTTCAGGACCGGTCATTCTCAGAGGAACTGGTGAATTCCTCTTGTCCCAATTAAATGTGGACTACCCCAAGGTCCAATTTTAGGCCGACTGCTGTTTGATATGTACACCAGGGTGATAATTAGAAAACATAATTTTCTAATGGCATATCTTCAACTTAATGTAGATGAGTCCCATTACAAGTTTCTGACTTGCCTAAACTGTTTTTTCTGCTCTGGAAAAGGTGATTCACATCTTCATGGTCTAATGCATTGATTATTGCAATGCGGTATTTACAGACTTGCTGCAATATTGTTATTTGTGACAAGTGAATATGAGCATATTACACCAATGTTAGCTACTCTTCACAGGCTGCCAGTGGTTTTCAGGTTTCTCATCTGAAAACTTTATACAGATGTTTGACTTTATTTCTATAATATGAAATGTGATTTTTCTAGAAAGTGGGAAGAAAACAAGTGGAAACCCACACCATACTGATGAGAACATACGAAAAGAACACAGTTAGATCCAAGAGAGATCGATATAACAACCTCTAGTTGAGAGGAAGCAATTTTTTATTAGCAGTAAACCATTCAGGCACCGGCTTTAACAAATGTTTTCTCTCCAAAGAAGTACAAATGCAAAAGCTAGTCCTAGAACAAGAGCAGCTTTACTTTCACTCCTTGAACCATGTCCCAAAAACTGAGCTTCTGGAACTGTGTTACGGATGAGGCTTGCAAAGCTTGAGACTCTGGAATAGATACCAGGTCGGTTCTTCTGGGCACACCCAAGTCCAAAACTTACAATTCCTGCCTGAATCCATGTCCCATTGTCAAAAGGACAAACCAAGGGTCCTCCGGAGTCCCCCTGTGACAGAAATATTTGTAATAAGCATGATAATGCCGGGAAATGACAGGCTGATTACAATCAGGTACCTGACAGGAATCCTTGCCTCCCTCCATTAATCCAGCACAGATCATGTCTGAACGGATGTCAATTGTTGCAAAATCTGGCGATAAAACCTGGTAGACTAATTGACAGGAGGATTGGTCAATAATAGGCACTTGAACCTCCTGTAGTATTCCAGATCCGGTGAGGGAAACTATTAAATAAAAAAAAAATCAATGCAAGTTTCATTTACTATTGAAATTCTTCCCATTTCGAAAGGTCACTCTGTTAGTGTGTTTCATTAAGTCATTAAGTTTCCTTTTTAAGCTTTCGTCATTAAGTTTTTTTTTTTTTTGCTGGCCATTACTTCTACGATCCCTAACGTTTTGTAGCAGAGATTGGCTGTTAGTCACCCAGTTTTAAACCTCATACACAGATGCTTCAGTTTCAGATCATGGCAGGGTTTCAACCTATATGTTACATTGATGATCATTTGAGCACCTGTTTGGTGCATCTTGAAACACTTACCACCCTCCTGTACGTGTCCCCAGCCTGTCACATAACAGAGTGTCCCACTGATGAACTGGAAGCCTCCAAAAGGCAGACATACAGGCTGGATCCGGTCCGACCAGGAGACTGGAGAGCGAAGCTGCACTAAAGCCAAGTCTCCACCTTTCTCAGGGTCCGAGTAACCATCAGCAATGACCACTCTTTCCACCTGACTGACCATCTCAAACTGGTTGGTGCCATGGAGCAGGTGACGTCCCATAAACAGACGGTAAGCAGACACTTCTTGGGGCCTGTGTGCAGGGCATAGTAAGTAGTAAAAGAACAAGTTGCATTCAGGTTCGTTTAACAAGAGAACCTACTCTCAATAAAGGTCCTCTCACTCAAGTAATTCCATAGGTTTTAGAATTTTTTTATCTTAAAACAAATAAAGCTATTAGATGTCCACCTTTTATACCTATATCACTGCCTTTTCAAACATCCAAATAGGCACTATTTTAATTTGTCAAAGAGAATCCAAAGGTTCAAGCTGGATTTAATTGTCTTTCATTACTTAGGAAAGCAGTGTGCAGCTGACAGGATCCAGTTTTTTGCAATAACAGATCCACCGCAAATGTGTCCAGATGCTCCCATCTGAATGTCCACTTGCCAAGGCCAAGCTCCGGGTGAAGCAGCAACTCCTCCCACAATTCGATTTCCCAAGGGGGGCCTGCCACACACTTGAACAGGACAGAAGAGATTTTCTCTTAATAAAAAGAGGAAGATTTCCTGAAACATCCCGTAGTGTGTCATTACATCTCACTACTCTAACAAGGAGCTATACAAACAGCAGGATATACGAGTCATGGTTGAAAAACTAATGAAATTGTAAATCTTTATTGTTTAAAGAGGTCATAACTTTAAAAAAATGTGCTGGATAATTTAACAATACAGCAAAAGAGAAGTTTTCAGAACTCAAAATGTCTGAAATGCAATACACACAGCTCTGCCTTGAAATAACACATGTCTTTAAAAAAAAAAAAAGAACAGTTGGATACTGTTTTTTGCGCACAGGAATATACAGTGAGCAAACACCAAAAACATATTCTGTATGACTTCTTACTGATTCTCTGTTGTTGTTTTTTTTTCTCCATTATTAATGAATAAGTTTTGAAACTCAAAAATCTGTAAGTGTTTGAAGCCAGACGTCTCCAGAACTCTCTCTATCTTTACAACATAAACATTCAACTCACAGATCACTTTATCTATTGTAAAGAAAGCATGCCGGTGTTTCATTGATTAATGTTCTAGTGTGGCGAAAAGGCAGACAGCTGAGGTGAAACGTTATTCCAAAACTAATAAAGATCCTCCAAAAAATTGTGCCTGACCAGGCAACTACTTATTTTAAAAAAATATTCCTGTAGTCACTTTTTTTTCTTCCTAATTAGTCAGAAATATGCATTTTATAGTTTCTCTTACACAAATGCTTTTGATCATGTATATTAAATCTACCGTCTAGTCTAACGTCGACATGATGATGGTACATCAGTTGCCCTTTTTACAACCAGAAAAACGTTTATTTTTTCAAAACAATGTTTTTTGTTGTATCTATGCAATTGAACATCAAAGACAGTTCAAATAATTTGTTAAGTTTGAAAGAACAGTTCTAATGGAAACAATCTATAGATTAAACTATATGTAAATCACATTGTACAATAAAATAGGTGAAGTGTAAGTGAATACATCAGTTTTATATTAAGCTTACTGCGTCGTTTATTATTTAAATACAGATTAATCAAGAATGTAATGTAAAAATGGCGGGAAAAGGACAGAAAGGACATTATGACGTAATCAAAAAACTATTCACTAATGCTATTCGTAAATAATAAAAATAATAATTATAATTACCTTGTACCACACATGATGACAGGCCTGCGGTTACAATAGAAGACCAATGATCAAATGTACTGTTAAAACGAAGTAAAACATTAGTTCGGCACAATAAAAACCTAGCTTACCTGTTTCCATCATGACGAGGAGCAGCTGTAGTAAACACGCGTTCATAGTGTTCCGTCAGCTAGGCCTAATACTTCATATTTACCACGAGTATTCTTTAAATAACGAACTGAACACCTGTTCCAAACTTATACTGCCATTAGCAATCATTTCACCTAATAAAAACTATTTTGAAAAAAACAAACAAGTCTCTTTGGACATCGACCCTAACAGATTTCTGAAAACGCTCGAAGCTCATTTAGATGACAAGGGCCATGGTAACCTACCGTACCTCCCCGTTTTTAAATACGCCACAAAGCTTGATTTTTTTTGCATGAAAAATTAGCCAACGAGCAGCAAAGCGCCAATAATACAGTACACTGAAACATGCAGAGAATTAATGTAGGCTACCTGTGCATTCCTACCTGTGGCAGCATCCAATCACAAACGCCTAGTCTCAGTCTCCTCCCAAAGAAAGAGCCCATTGTTCTGAAGGGGATAAAGGATGCACGACAGGTTAGATTCCCATCCACAACAGGGAATATTGATTTCACGGAACGGTCAGCTTTTATTAATTCCTTGTAATAATTTGCAATTTTATGACTATACATTAAACCCAAGGATTTTCACATTTCATACAGTCTTAATCCTTCGCAGCGTAGATTCGAGAAGGAACTGGATGATGAAAATGAAGGAAATAATAGAACCACGTAGTTGCTGCTTGATGCAAATCTATCTGTACATCAAGCCCCAAAGGTGCTCTGGTGAGGCCGACAGTGAACTCATTGTCATGTTTAAGAAACCAGAGATGGCATGGACCATAATCCTGCTGTAGGTAGCCATTAGAAGATGCACAGTGCTTATAAAGGGATGGATATGGTCAGCAACAATATTCAGGTGGCTATGGCCTCGACGTGATGCCCAATTGGTATTAATGGGCCGAAAGTATGCCAAGAAAAAACCATTACACCATCACCACCAGCCTGAACTGTTGATAAAGGCAGATGGATAAGTTTTCATGTTTTTGATGCCAAATGTCAAATCAAGGTTCTTCAGACCAGGCAATGTTTTTCCAATATTCTATTGTCCAATTCTAGCCTCAGTTTAATGTTCTTAGCTGAAAGGAATGGCAGCTGGTGTGGTCTTCTTCTGCTGTAGCCCATCCGCCTCAAGGTTCGCTCAGAGATGCTCTTCTGCATACTTCCAGTGCAACAAGGGTTATTACTGTTGCCTTTCCACCACCTCGAACCAGTCTGCCCATTCTCCTCTGTCCTCAACAATGCATTTGCACACAAAACAGCTGCTCGCTGGATATTTTTTCTTTTTCTGAAAATTCTCTATAAATCCTAAAAAATGGCTGGCGTCAAAAAATTCCAGTAGATTCTCGGCTTGAACAGAATTTCTTTGCATCCTCCAAGGTTAGTATGGAAACATAAAAGTAGCAGAATCTAACACAAATGCAATATTCAAAATGGCTAAGTACTATGCACAATTAAATGGATTGCTGAACTTAAATTTGCATATTTTTATGCAAAAATGTACAATGGTTAATTTGCGTAAACATTTTGACACTGTACAGGTTGCAAAATGATTATGTAAATGTTAGACCTGAATGTTTGGTAAATTATCATCATGAAAATCTGAAGCAAAATTCATTGTCATTTCAAAATACATTCTGAGCATTAAGTTTAGCAAATTGACATTTCCATTCATTAGATTTTTAATTAATACATTGTAATGAATTTTCAAATAAGTTTTAATATGTTTAAAAAAAATGCAAATTTAAGTAAAGAAATACATTTTATATTCCAAATTGAACTAAATATTGCACATCTCTAACATCTTGTTTGAACAGAACCAGTTAAACAAATGTCTTTTGTATAATTCGAAGCATTCATTTCCATAAGGATCCACTTTCACCTAAAAACCTGACAGGTGTTGAACGAGCAATAAGATATTCTACACAGACTACTGAATAATTCAGAATCATACTGCTAGACGATGCAGATTCCTAAGCAAAAGTCAATGACATGGATCAGCAAAAGCATAAAGACGAGCATCAAACACTTAAGTGAATATCACTATTCATTTATTTAAAAAAATAACAGACTCCATACAACGTGAATGTACAATATTAAAAATTTGGCTCTAAGTGAAGCATTATTTTCAGGAGACATTTGGGGGGGGATTTAGGCATAGCAGTCTTCATTTCTTGGAGAACTTGGCCTGCTTGTGTTTTGGAGGCGCCCATTTCAAACAATGTGTATCCACTGTAGAAGCACAGAAGAGAAAAGATGCTTGAACAGTTTAGCTCTGGATCTAAATAATCAAAAATAGCTAGACTGCGGACTGTTACCTGTTATTGGGGGTTTCTTGTATTGGGCACTTTTGAGATGTTCTTCAACGAGTTTGGGTGTGACGCAGATGACATGCTGACCTTTCCAGTACTTGACCATATTCAGTGACTGCAGAGTGCTGATGATGTCGCTCTGAGTGATGCTCGTCATCTGACTGTAGGATGACATCATGTATTAGTAGCTCTTTATATAAAAACATCAACATTTTTTTTATTTAAGGCACTCTGATCTTCTGGAACTGTTCTATGGCCAATGTCGATATTAGAAAACCTTTGGTCGAATTTTTAAGCTGTTTGTTGTATTTGGAATCCATTGAGTGGATGCAAATCTGCAAAAAAATATAACTTTCATCACTGCACTAACAAAAAAATAAATAAAACTCAAATAAAACAAATATGTACGAGACCATTCGATAAACATCTGCGTGAAAAAAAGCAAAATCAAACAATGGAATAAAAACGTATCTTTGTAAACCCTAGCACGAACACAAAGAAAACTGTATTTTCAGTGGGAAAAAAATTACAGTAGAAGGTGAGATCGGATGTTTTCAGACTGGTCCCACTAAAGGAAATCACTCAGAATGCTGGAAATTTCTCTGACATAACATAGGGTCAAACTTTGTTACTCAAACCTTCAAATAACGGAAACCACATTTGTGGAGGTTATCAGTCTGTGCAAGAACATACCAAAAGCTGTCCTACTAGACTCTGGAAGGGGTTAAATATTTACTACTGACTTATAATTGTTATTAAAAATCACTATGGGAAAGATGAAACAGCAACAGTTACATTTTAATGACGTCACTGATCCCTAGCAACCAAACTGTTTACCCTAGCAACCAATTAGTATGAACTCTATCTCAGCTTTGGTAAATGGTAGAGACATGTAGGTTGGTTTATATAACTTAGAGAAGCAAACTGAAAATGATGTCAATAGCAACCAGGATGTTTACCATAGCAACTCATTTGGGATATACATCTATCTCAGCTTTGGAAAATCTTAGAAATACATATTATGTGGAGGTGTACCTGAGGTCTTTGATCGAAAGGGTTCCTCTGAAGTCCCGCAGAATCTCTAGTAGAACCCAAGACCAGTAACTCCTGTAGCTCAACTTCCCCAAATCTGACAGAGGCTTCTCTGGAGATCCCACCGTACTCTCCAGCTTAGACAGCTCATAACCTAAGAGAAACCATGACAATTATCCACAACTCTACAGCTGAACACGGACACGATGAGATCACACTCACTGAATGCTATTAGAAATTTTCCATATCCTCTACGCTGGTAAGGAGGAAGAGTGAGTATACAAGCGACGTTGTTTCCGTCTGGAGATTCTTTCTCCTGTTGGTTAAACATAAAAGTCCAATATATTACATATGAACCTACAGAAGGCACTGTTTTATAACTATCACAGAACATCAGGCAGCACATTCACCTTGGAGAAGTAACCAACAATATGAGCTCCTTGTTTGTTGACTTCAGTGAGGATGTAGAAGATGAACGGCTCCACATCAAAGTAAAGTGTTTTATGGTCCAGAAAGAGCTTTGCCAGCAGACATAGATTCTGACAGTAGATCTACAATAAGATAAAAACGGTGCATCATTGCTATTTGTTTTATTTTTACATCTGACAATGTTAAAATATTGAGCATTTTAAAATATTAGCTCACCTTATGATCTTTTCCATCAACCTCATACACAGAGATGTTGTTTTTGCGATAAATCTCTTTGCCTGGAGGTTGACGCCATTGACACTGTGACTGAAACAAAAAACCAAAGCACACAAACAAAATTTTTTATTTTTTTTGTTACAGAAATTTTCAATCCAAGCTTTGTGCGAGAACATGCCACTCGCTCAAAAATCATGGGCGCCAGCTGTCCGAACCGAAAAAGAGTTTGGCTCTGAAATATCAGACTGCTTTTTATTGGTTTTTCACAAGAAGAATGACCAATAAAAGCTGGCTCTTTTGATGATGTGAGTAAGTCGTAAAAGAGCCACTCGGTGGCGCTCATCCCACATTGTCATAGCGACTTTGCACATTAAGCAGGAAGGAAGATGATGACAGAAGAAATGAAAAACACACAGAGAAAATCATTAACGTTGAGTATTTGTTTGTGACAAACGCCATAAAGATTACAAAAATGTGGAGAAAAGAACACGCTATTGCCTTGGAATGCATCTATAGTACAGCAAACACCATCTTCAGGCAAGGAGCGTCATTGCAAATGATTAGTGAATAAAATTAACTATATATATATATATATATATATATATATATATATATATATATATATATATATATATAGTTAATTTGGAATCAAGCCTAGTTTTTTAAACGCACGCCCATTTTTATTAGGTACACCTGTTCAACTCTGAGCTAATTTGCAATCAGCAGCCAATCATATAGCAGCAACTCAATGCATTTAGCCAGGGTCAAGACGAACCGTTACAGTTTAAACAAAGCAACAGAATGGGGAAGAAAAATAATTAAAATGACTTTCAACCTAATTGCTAGTGCTGTATTCTGGGTATTTCAGAAACGGCATACTGCGATTTTCATGAGGAAACCATCTCTAGAATTTACAGAGAAAGGTCAGAAAGAAGGGGCAAATTACTTTTGTTCTTTTTTAAACATTTAAAATGAAACATGTAAAACCCAATCACATGAATATAAAAAACTATTAGCACAGATTATCTACATTCGCAGATTATCAAATCCACACATTTCACATTAGCCAGAGCATCCACCAGGAAAAAGCTGCAGGATACATAGTAAGCATACAGAAATAAACTAAATAGACACAAATAAATACAAGATTAACTAAGTAAAAGAGAAAAATGATGAAGAAATAAATAGATGTCATAAATGTAAAAAAGGATAAATTACATATATTTATTTAGGCATTTTTTGTTCGAAAATATATTACTTTGTGGATTTACTCACACATGTTTTATTTAGGTATATACTTCTTTGGTACTTGATTTAATTGTTTATTTATTCTTTTATTTCATTAACTTTGTCCACCCACCTCTTCCTTTTCAATGTCACTTGGTTATTTTAAAAATACATTTATGCATGTATTTATGAATTTCTAGATTTATCTATATTTACATGATTTATTTTGGTCCTCCATGCTTCAGTTCATTAACAGAAGTTTTTTTGACTCAGAAAATCCACTGTGCACTGACCAGGTGGTATTTGAAGGTCTTCTCGTATTTCATATACTTCAAGCAGTATTCACAGATCCAGAGCTTAGGCTGTTTCCCATAGTCCTCAGGGAATGGAGAAAAGTACCATGCGTCTATCTCAAAATTTCCAATCTGGATCTTGTCCACATATTTTACTTTTGTGATCTGAAAACGAAGCAACACAATAAACATTTCAACAAAGGACAGCAAAGGGCATTACTTTGTATGATAATTGTGCTGCACTTACCGCCTCATGCTCTTTCTCCAGGGCTGCTGTGGTGGGGTCCATTTCAGCATAAGTCTGCAGGTGAAAATGGAGTTACAAAAAAAATGCCATTGGAACAAATTCAACTAAAGCAAACAAATGACCAGGTATGTTGGAGATGCACGGAGGTGATGAAGTGTACCTTCTGAACGTGGTTGATCTCATCATGTTTACGCTTCTGGTTCCGTGTGATCTTCCTCTCCGGCTGGTCCACAAGTTCACCTCCACCACCTTCCTCCACACTCTTCCTCACTGCATCTTTCACAGTCTTTGTCAGAGCCAAACGAGCTTTCCCAACCCACTCATCTAAACGTCTATTGACTGGAAACAACCAAAGAACCAGTCAATTAATTGTAGACCTGTCAAAACTCGTAAATTATATGAGTGTCTGATAAGAAAGGTAAACCAGTCTCAGTCCACTTACATCCAACATAGTGAACATAAAACTCTTCTCTGCCCTCCTGCTCATTCAGCCTGGACTGAATAACCTCTGCGGAGTCTGAAATAATAATAATTAGGGATGTCCCGATCAGGTTTTTTGAGCCCCCGATCCGATCCGAGTCATTTAATTTTAAGTATCGACCGATACCGAGTCCCAATCCGATACTTGTCTTTTCCTTGTGCTAATTCCACACTTTAAGTGCATGCAGGTTATTAAATCAATCCAGTGTGTACTCTTGACAACCAAATAGCTCAGCAGTGCATCAATAAAAAAAACTGAAAGCAACCTGTTTCTTTACAGTTTTTTATTTCTCACAAATATGAAATCTCAATTTTACAGCTCAGTGAAGTCGCAATATTCTGTCTTGTGTTTCGTTTTAAGATGCCTTATCAAGTTGGTAGTATTAAAGGCTGCTTTGCTAGTACCACCGCGTCAAACTAGAAAAAAAAAAAGAGAAAATAATATATTTTACATGGGGTATTAAATAACAATCAGTAAATAAACATTTCTATTTCTTCAACAATGAAAATGTTACACATTTTAAGTTACGAAGAACACTTCAACATGTCACAAACCTATTAGATAAAGACATGTAAATCATCACAACACACAAAACTTAAACCCGCTATTTAGGCGCTTAGGCGCTAATATAAACAACAAATAGCGATCTATGAAATCCCTTTTAAATAAACAAAATATACTTTTTTTTAAACATTAGCTTACCACGCTGGGAATAAATAAGTATTAAATGAAGGTTTTTGTAGAGCTTGAACCTTTTTTTTTTAACACGAGAACAAACATGCGAGTCTCTCATATTTCTTCCTGATTCACGCACGCTCTAAGCACGTCATCAACGTCCTTAAAGGGGCAGCACACAACAGCTCGCATTGCAAACGTTGCATGTAGCTACCAGACTAGGATCACTTTCCAACTTAAAATACTTCCACACTGCAGACATCTTAGCACCGTATTGCAAGTAGTAAACAACATGCGAGTTTAACATGCGAGTTTGCGACACGTGCGTGACGTAGCTGACGTAAACATTCGATCGGTCCGATACATAGAGCCGATTCCGATCAGTTAAAAAATGCCTCGATCGGCCCCGATACCGATCTTTATGATCGGCTCGGGA